>JACXGK010001004.1:35063-73428 GCA_016801125.1 Novumbra hubbsi
GGGGGGGGGGGGGGGGGGGGGGGGGGAGTCTCTTACTGGAACGGAGACACAGAGGGACCAAAAAGATATACGGGCATACAGTTACACACAAATCAACTGCCCCTGATCATTCCATAGACAGATTTCTAAGGCCAGATGACAACAACGACAGCCGCTGCGTGACTGTTTGCCTACCGTCCATGACACACTCTCTCCAGTATGGCATTTTTCACCTAGCAGTCATACACTTTCTTCTCTTAGGACAAAAAACAACAACAACATTGCTATCACCAGCAACTGTAATTCTCTGTTCGGATTCGTTGTAAATAACGTGTTCATTTTCGTGACTGTCTATTGCTTTTAGAGTATCGTGACATTTGCAACTTTATTTCAAACAAATAATTAACCAAACGATAAAATGGTGTGTATTATTCTCAGACAACAAGCTTTCTAAGGAGGGAGATAAAATTGCCCCTCTACAAGTGCGGTACCCACATGCCCACGTACTTCAGAAACATTGTTATTTTTGCTGACTCTGATTTGGCTGAATGTCTTTCCTCCGTTGGCTGTCGAGCCAGAAGAGGCCCAGGAAGTAAGACGTAGAGACGTCTAATCCACAAACTGTTTTGAATGTACGGTCGATATAAGACATCAGAATGTGTGAGGAGGCGTGATGACGGTAAGAGGGCCTGGTGCGAAGGCGTATTTGGCTACCTCGCTCTGCGGATGAGGATCGGTACATATCTCACTTACTGAGGGAAGGAAACAAGAGCATTACTTCTGTCCTGGGATGCACAATGTGCCCTTTCAAATTGATACATCCCAGCAGTAGCTCGAATCAAGAGCTGGCACGTCTGTCTCTCAGTGCTTACAGTGGAAATGACGGCACTTGAGCTACTTTATAGATAGGAAGCACAGTCATTGAGAATACATGACAGAAATATACAATTTTGGTATGCTCAAAAGCTGTGTACAAGGTTTTATCTTGATATTCCACGATAACAACACACCTGCTTAATAAAGACCTGGCTAGCTCAAGAAATACATAGGCTAATAACGTAGTTGCCAAACCCCATCACACCATCACCAGCCCTATTTCGTCAGTTTCTATCTGAAATATTCAGTCATTTAACTGAAACATGCGCAGATGCTGGAATCTTTGAAAAAACAGTAGTGCCTAGTTAGAAAAGGTGGATGTAATTTGGACATTTATTTGTAATGCCCTTGCTGGGGGAAGTCAGATAGCATGAAATGTGAATCACGTCACTACCCGTGTTGCCAGATTTCATTGACAGACCCCAGAAACCCCCCACCCAAACACTATTATTTCTATACAACCCTATGTACCCAAGCGTATTTTTGCTGCACTGTAGACATGTGCAACTGAGGTTGAGGGTGTCTACCTGTTCACGGCTGTTTGATCAGGAAAACTGGGGTTTTCCCCAATGGGAGAGGACTCCTAAGGTATTTTACATATTGGCAGTAAAACCTTGCAGGGGAATTCTGTGGTTTAAACAAATGCTTTCTAATTATGTTACCTTTAAACATACCGTTCAGTTGAGCATGGCGGTCCTGTTTGTAGCAAATGGCTAATTTGTATATAAGCCTACGGCAACACTGATTGCCTATGAGGCACACAGGTCTGTGTGGGGTTTGAGACAAACATGTTTGTTTTTATTCTCTTGTAGTTGTCCAATACTTTCCCACTTTTAGCTTCAATTTTCACTTCAGTAAAATACGCTCACATTCCTGGTGTTGATTTGGTAAGACAGTTGACTGATCCTTTTGATGCGTTCATAATCTATATTCTACATCTTTATACTTACATTAGCAATTGTATTGAATCCAAATGAAGAAGAAAGCAACTAAGAAACCCAGCATAAAAAGTTTGAATAAACCAGTGGTTTGGACTTCTCTCCCACACAAAGTTTTTCCCACACTTAACAGCCCATTATATTGTTCCATCTGAATGCAATTAATTCTAATTATATATAGTCAATTATATTGAGTTAGTCAAATACTCAGCAATACAGTGAGAGAGATGTGAATCACCCTAGAACGCTGAAACCCCCGAGGTTATGGAATGTCTTTCTGAGAATGTGCAAAAACTGTTCCGAAATGCATACATAATGCACACGGAGGACACTGCAGGCTAATGGCTCAAGCTAACGGCTAAGCTAAACACTTAGCGGGAAACCGCTTCTTCGTTACTGTAGTCCCCAATTTCTTCATGCGACCAAGACTCGCAAGGACATCGTTGCCAAAACAGAGGAGGGGAACTGGAAGGCGACTGATGATCTCAGACATTAAGAGGGAGAGAAACCATTGCACCCGGGTTGCTCAGCTTTACGCTGGGTTTTAGGAACAGCCAAGTAGCACATGCCCTAGGGTCATTGTCGGTGGTCTGAATCTTTTAAAAAATGCCCTTCGGAGTGGCATGTGTTGCAATTCCTGCCACTTGGGGTGGCCCCAAAGGTTATGAGGCAAGATGGTGTGATGGCATTTATCACACAACAATCTCTTAAAAGATTGTAATGCCTAATAACAATGGTAAACAGGGCAATGTGTATGATTTCTTCTGAGCTGCTTTGCACGAATGCATAAATGGCCAGAAGAAATGTTTTAAATCTTTTTTTCAACACAAAACTGGTACAAGCGTCCAGTGATGTTGATCATGGAAACGTTCTCATCTGCCTTTTTTATCAGTTGGCATTGACATGCAGTTTTCTCTTACTTGCCCATCCTGGACTAGCTTTAATATTCTGGTCTTGTTTGTTGAGGGAAGAGGATAAGTCAAATCGTGTTCAACCTCAACACAGTAGCTCATTAAATGCAAAGCTGTGGTCCAAGATGTAACATCTTTCTACTGGATGTAATCCCACACACGGAAGCGTAAATATATGCAATTTCTACCACGTTTATTGAAAGGCTTCTTTGTTATGAGACGGGTTGAGGTTATGAAGAGATTAAACATTTAGCAGTGTTGTTACAACGGAAGCGGGTAAATTCACATTCATCTGCATGTGTCTTCATGATGATATTGAAATGGAACTCTAAGATTAATCTGTGAAAAATGGAATACTGCAACCCGCTTAGTCGGACATTGTCACCTTCACAATCTGCTTTTAGACCGTCCGGATAAACAAAAGAGGTGGGCCTAAAGCAAGTACCTGCCAACAAACCAATATATAATATAATCTGAGGGAGTTATATAGTCTAAAGTGATTACCCATGGAATTGTCACAATGATCGCAATTACATCAAAATATTTAGCTTGTTCATACATTACTGGTTCTTTTTTTTAAACGAGGCCTCAAGTTTGGTTAGCAATGTTCCAACCGCATGCTTTCTTGGATCATAGTTCTACACCTTCAAAGTCCGAGCCATACCAAGAAGATCAACACTGGTAGAACAATGGCATTTGTGTGGGTGTGCATTAGATTGCAGCTCATTAGCTAGCATAGCCAAACGCCATGGGTCATAGCAGAACCGCTTTTAAATACAAGTTAAGTCTTAGGAGATGTGTCAAATTAACCCAATCCTCTGAGGAGGCAGCTCGCTTGTGGGATTTATTTATCAATTCATCACGCTTCTTAAGAGCATAGTCTAAAGAATTTGCATAATGAATCGTTATGCCCTGGCAAGCATTTCAGGGTCTCCTTTTTATTCGCAGGAAAGGAGATGGAAAATATTGAAAAACAAAGAGAGAAAGAAGACCTGAATGTAAGACTCCAGTCTCCTTCATGTTCTGAAGAAAATCTGGCTTTTTGATGTCAGTACCCGTGCATATATTTAGCAAAACTGTAATCTAGGTAAAATTATTCCCAAAAAGAAATGGCGGTTTTGGTCTGAAACCCTGTGATGCCAAGGCTATTGATTCGAAATGCTTTAGCTCACACTGCAAAACTTTAGTTGCAATTTAGTTTTAAGGTGCACCCCTTTCCTGAGAGACTTTGGTAACCAACCCCTCTGGTTACCAGAGATGTCTTAAAGACATTGACAATTGTCTGACAATTTATGCCTAAAGAAATGATTGTCCACCTGTCTAAGCATTTCCAACATGTCACTCCCTTTTCCAGAATGCTTAAAAACATCCCTCTGGGAACACATCCACCTAGTTCACCAGTCAAAAAATACTAATCTTACTGGGCCATTGCATGTCAACATTTTGGTGATGCTTAAGGTGATGCTATAATGCTATAATGTATTAGAAAAGGTAAAGCAGGGAAACCATCTCCTGATACTGTATCCCTTTTCCAAGTAGAAAAGTCTGTAAATCTGTAAACAACTAATCCTCCACAGTGCCTTGTCACATGAATAGCAATGTGGCCCTAGTTGTGTTACACATTGACTCAGAATACAAGGGATGTACAACGCCAAAAGTGTAACACAACTGTCAAACACTTGTACAATATAAAAATTGAATACACCTGTTGCCGACCTTAAATCTATACGTCGAGTTGCATTTAACCATTGCAAACATGTTTAACTATAGACCAACGCATGCTGCACTTTTCCCTTTTTGGACTGGAAGTTATGTTCCTTTCTTTTTAGAACTGGCGTCACTCCACGAGTATGTCACCAATTTTTTCTTTTGATTTGTCTTTGTCTTTTTTCACTTATGGCGTTCTCTAGAAAACCTCATCACCCGAGTTCTGAGAATAGAAGATACCACAACCGGTGTTCTTAGAGTTCGTATTGCGATAGTCTGTTCGATAGTGTCCACGGCCCTGTCTAAATTGAAAATAGTGTCTCTGCCTCTCTTGGGTTAATTCTTTATTTAAGCGATGCAGAGACACATGTCATTCCATGTGCCTGTTGCGTTGTTGACCAACAAGGCAAGTAGGTGAAGACATACCTTTTGAATAGGTTGCAACAATGTACGTGATTGAGGTGTTTGAGGTTGGAGGCTTCAAAAGAGTACAACGATTCTCACTCTCTCTCTCTGTTTTGTCTCTCTATCACACACACACACAACTGATATGCTACAGCCTTTCTCCATTCTTGTTGTTTCATATCTGTCCACCATTCAGTTTTTTTACGCCCCTGCTGTCAGTTGTCCAGTATTCATTTCCTCAAATGAAATGGCATTGAGAAACAGCTTCCTACATTTTGTGAATGGCCTCCACTAGCTAAAATGTCCTTTTCACAATTAATTTTATTTTACAGCTCTACTGGAAAAGCATTTCATTTAGTTTGTAAGCAAACACAACATATGATGTACATTTCATGAACCCCCAAAATTCTAATTAAGATAGAACTGGATCAAACCAAAAATTCGCACAATTCTAATTAACATAAAACTGTATTGAACCCCAAAAAAACAAAGCTCTAATTAAGATAGAACTAGATTAAACCAAACAATACACACAATTCTAAATAAGGTAGAACCAAAAATACACAAATATCTAATTTAGATAGAACTGAGTGAACCAAAAAAAAGTTCTAATTAGGATAGAACTGGATTAAACCAAGAATACACAAAATTGTAATTAAGATAGAACTGGATTGAACCAAAAGAACACAAAGTTCTAATTAAGATAGAACTGGATTGAACTACAAAACAAGAGGGATACAGAGAGAGAGAGAAAAAGAGATGTTTTTTTGTTAAATCAATATGGCCCATGCAGTTTCATCGTTATATCAGTTGTTCTGCAAAACGAGTTAACTAATGTTCATATTCTGTATCTGATATAACAACTGGCTCCCTTGACAAAAGTTAACAAAAAGGTTGAAAACAATAAACAGAGGTAACGCCATTTTCTTTCCATCCTGTGTGTAATGTTTTTGACTAAGTAATGATTCAATTTCTAAATGTTTGCACACAAAAAGTGACAGAATTTTGTCACCACAGTCATTCTGTATGGACAACAGCACAAAGCCCAACCTTATATTTCTTCAATATTAATATTTGGCTTGGCGGTAATTCAATAGATATTCTTGTTATTATTATTATTTGTAGTTGTTAATATTACAATATTCAAAATTTTGCAATGAATTGATTGAGAATAAGAAAGGTTGTTTCATTTAGGATGTGGCAATAATGCAGCACATCCGTACAAATTCTGTATTTGCATTATTCAGAATTGTCGTTTGTATTTTATAAAACACTATTATTCAAAGCCACCCGTTTTTTATCTCTTGCATTTAAGCTTAAGCAATATACAAAATAAAAGGTTGTGAATTTAGGTAGATTTTAAGAATATAATGACGACACAGGTATATAAATAATATATATCGGAACAGATCTAGTGTCTATCATGATGTACATTTTGGGCCAAATCCTAATTCAAGACCACATTGGAGGGGATCTTATACCAATCCTTCATAAAGAATCTTTCCAGACTTTAAATGTAAACAACAGGATTCTAGTGGGAGACAAGTCCACTGACTGACAAGGAGAATGCAAAAGGTGACAGTCATTTTGTAAGTGACCGTGCAGAAATGGGATAACTTCTAAAAAGCCTGAATGACACCAGGTATGCTTTCCTGCTATCTTTATTGAACTATATGTAAGGATGGTATTTATACCTTGCGACAGGATGCCCCATAGGCCAAAAACTACCCACACTTTTACTTATTTGCCAAACATTTATGTGGTCCCAAATGCTGTATGACATCCTCAGGTTTTATGGTTTCAAAGGAAATCACTTCCACATAAAGAGTGGCTTACATTGGTCTGCATGTAATTTGTTTGGAGTCAGTGAGTCTAGTTTCTATGTAGGTAGAAGTAATGACGTGCATTCTGGTTCAGCTCTGCCATTGCGAGCATTCAATAGGCGAGATCTTGAACATATGGCTGTTCTCGAGTTGTGCACCGATGGTGTTTTACTGTGAATGTGGTCAGGCTGGCCTTCAAGTGGTAACATTTGGGACGACCCAGCCCGTTGTACCGTCGCGTGCGGTCGTGCATGTTTCACGGCAGAGCGGACGCAGACCGTAGCACGGATCCGGGAGCCAGGCGACAGGTAAACACATGCCCGGTAAATCCCATGCAGCTGAATGTGTTTTTACCTCTGTTTTGACATATCTCCATCATGCAGACGTAATAGCCGCTAGGAAGAGCACGTTTCTGGTCCATTTGTGGGCGGGGTGAGCCACGGAGCACAGATACAGACTTACATCACGGGAAGAGCCACGTTTCAATATACGTGTCTCGTACAGCTCAATGAACATTCACATTGCCATCGTCTACTCTAGCAAGCTAATTGAGAAAGGCACAGTAGTATGGGTGACAAGTAGCTTAGAACATGTTGCTAAATCAAATCCCAGAGCCTGCAAATTGAGAAACCTGCTGTTCCGTTCCTGTAATGCAGTAAGCCCTAATCACACCGTTGTATCTCTCTGGATAAGAGCTTCTGTTAATGACAAACATTTAAATGTAATGGGATCCCAGGCACTGCAAGCGGCACGATCTAAAACCTAGTAAGAATTAGGCTACAAAGGTTTCAGAGAAGAGCCTTTTCTCTGAAGAAAGTGTAGTGTGGAATAAACCAACATCCATCCAGAGGCTGTTCTACAAGCCTGGGAATCCAGAAGCCTGCAACCGGGTTACATTCTTTCATTTTGATTCACATTCGTCTGATTTTACTGATGTCTGCGGTAAACAGCAACTGACTGTGTGTGAGAGACATACTAACAGACTTGGACGATAAGAGAAGATAGAAGGTAAGGCAGGGAGAAAGGGAGACGGACGAGGACAACTAGAAAGAGCAAGAGTGAGAGAGAGAGAGAGAGAGAGAGAGAGAGAAAGAGAGAGAGAGAGAGAGAGAGAGAGAGAGAGGCTTTCTGGGCGGTGACCAGACCACGCAGAGGCCCAGAGGAAAACATCCCCCTCATTGTAGCCAACAGAGGAGAGCTGAAAGAGATTTTTTTCTTCTCCAGCCCGGGTTCACGAGTGAGCGTCGAGAGGGGGTTGTTGGGGGGGCTGACGCTAGGAACAATTCAAGCCGGGGCCTGCTCTCCCTTTTACTACAGCGCTGTAAGCGGAGCTCACCGCCAGCCACGCCTCCTCCACCCGCCACTATTTCCCCTGTCACCCACGCGCCCACTCCCACTTGCTGACTCCCCCTCCCTGTCGACACCCACTCTTTCCTCCCGTCTGGGGCTGGAACCCAGGGACCGGTATTTATACCTCACTCTCATTCGTTGTGTTTTTTTCAGCTGATCTCACCGGGGCCAGGGGAAGAGATGAGAGGAAATACCTGGATGTCCTGCAGGGGGAGTGGGAGACAATACGGCTTTGTTTTGCTTTCAGTGCATTTGTGTGGCCCCCGAAAGAGCAGGATAAGAGAGTCTGAGAAGATCCTCTGTCACTGTTTCATCTTCCCCTTAAGCTCTTCAATCACTTCTAATATACATAACGGACATCCCCGGGGGCAATGGATAACTGAATAATTATTCAACCAAAAAAGCAGCACCACCTAATTGACAGCCAAGACATAACAATGGAAAATCATCTACCATAATTGTCAAGCACTTAATAAACCTAAAAAATAAAGGTTGAACATCTTCAAGGTGACCACAGCGACCTGAGCTGTCTTTCACAGCGCTGAGCCACTGACTAACCGCTGGCAGGTTTGTGGTGGTTAGCTCAATTGAGCGAATTAGCACACCTTCACCTGAAGTGCCTGATGGCCCTGTCAGACGGGATCTGCGTTCTAGCGACACCATTGACGCCCGCGAAAAACAAACGGAGGGTGGTAGTAAGGTGTGGAGGAAGACGTGCCACAATTATCCACAACCAGACAGTGTTGCAGGTACAAATGAATACCCCAAAAAGGGAAAAAAAGGGTCCTTCGGTGAGATAGCCAAGCGCTCCAAACCTTCCCAATGTCCCATCCAATAAGACCTTGACTATCAATAGGTCGCTAGTAATTGTGAAACCTTGGCCAGCATGGCCTCGAAATCCATCTGGACCTTCAAACGAACATTGACGGAAAGCCAGCATTACCAATTAGAACTGAAATGTATTATTTCTTCCCAGAGTTATCTATTTCCAAAGAGGACAATGAAGATCAGTGTTTCAGGCCAAACCAAGCTCCTGTTACATGTTTCTGTTGTGAGGAAGGCTTGTGTGAGCGTCTCCGGGCGTAATCCTTGATAAAGCGGCTTTTTTTGCAAAACACAAAGAGAAACGCTGGAGCCAGTGACCTCGTCACTAGATAAAATTGTGGGACAAACAACTTTCCCTTACGAGGCGCACTGTCTGGCGTTATGTCAGTGATAACTTTTTTCCGTCTCTACGTTGAGAGCAGGGAAAACATGACTTCCCCTCAGAGTGAGTTACCCACTGGATGTAGGAGAGGTGGATACGCGTGGATAACATTTGTCGAAGAGAGATTTCTGTACAAAGAATGCATTCACCCGTTGTTTCAAGACCCACAAAACCTGCCTCTCCCCATGTTAATATTTCAGACGCGAGACACCACATGAATACGCTTAAACATTCACTAGAAATACACGAAAATTCAACGCGTGATCGGTCTGGATATTCACTCTCCCCTGTTTGTGGGCCTCTCCCTGCCACAGCAAGCGTCTATCATTAAGATACGATACAATAACTACAGACAGATGTTCCACATGTTATCACCTCACCCATCCCTCCCCGCTGACTAAAACCAAAGCAGAGGCTTGGGTGGAGACTTGGGTGGAGACTGGGTGGTGGCTGGGTGGTGGTGGGCTATCAAAATCAGACAGGCGTCACGCCGACAGCAAGAAAACCCAACTCATGGGTCACGCACGAACCATCAGAGGATGTTTGTGGAAATGGTCAACTTAAAAAGGCTTTCATTCAATGGCACACATGTCGAATGCTGACGGTGGTTTCCTGTGTGAGCTGGCTTAAGGTATATTCAAGTGAGACACTTCATTAGACAGAATATACTTTAATCCTTATTTGAAACCGCGCAAGTAACCAAAAACGAATAGGGATATAGCGATGGTGTAATCCATTAGCTGCCTTTAAGTAATTAAAAATGAGATCTTAACCCTAAGGGGTTCTGTTATGATGTTTGAGTTTGTTCTCCTTTTGCAAGGGGGAATACCAAGGGGACTTTCAATTTCTATCAGGCAGAATGGTAAACAGAACTGATAAAGTGATAAAATGGGGATTTTCATCCTTTGCATATAATTTGCATTTGCGACAAAACAGTAGTTTGGCACTCTCTCTGTGTTTCCATTTCAAAAACAGTTTTTCCAATAGGCGCACAAACCAGCATGTTCTCTCGAGCAGAGGTAACAAAAGAAACGTTAAAAAAGACGAAAAAGGTATTGTGGAAAAAGTGATACGTTGCCAGAGACGTTGACAGTTGTCCTGTAAAAGCCACGATAGTCCCTCTGGTGAGTTCCAATGCAAGGATGGCAGGTCGGAGCCATCAGTCCAGGTAAAGCCTGACGGGTCAAGGTTGCCAAACTGGCGTCAGCTCTCCATTCTCAAGATCCCTCCGACCCTCTCTGTCCGTCCAGCGCTGTCACTGAAAGCGTTCTGGGAATAAAACCCGCTGCCCTGCCTCAACAATCACCGGGTCCTAGTTACCATTCGGTCTGGTCTTTTTCAATGCCCTGGGGGGCATCAAGTCACAGCAATAATGGTCATTACTCAGACAGCCACCGCCCCCCCGACTACCCAGATATCTGCTGGAACTCCCGAGGAGGCCGTGAAACACACACAACCCACGATAGATGGTTAGAGCACATGCTTCGGAGTGCAGGGCGACAGATTGAGCCTTCGGGGGCCCCTGACGAGTGAGATGACAGAGCGGCGCGATAGGAGCAACAGGCCTCGCATGAAATACAAAGACACACACAAATACACAGACGACGGGCACATGCCCTACAACTGAGCGGAGCAGAGGGGGCGTGGCGCGTCTGCGCGTCTCTTGGTGCCACCGAGCCACCCCCACACCCCCCCCCCCCATCCAGCCTGAGGTAGTGGGGCAACCCTTTGGGCTCTCGGAATGCTAAATCCCCCCATCTGCCACTGTGTTCCCCTTGCCCCTGTGAAGCTACCATATTGTGTATTTGAGTGTGAGTGTGCAGTGGGGTGTCTGAGTGCAATGGCGGTGCATTTGAGTTTGAATAATGCAAGTCCGTTTGCGTGACAGAGAGAGAGATACAGAGAGAGAGATACAGAGAGAGAGAGAGAGAGAGAGACAAAGGAAGTGTAAGCAGCATATGTTCGGGCTGTAATGCGTGCACTGATATATCGGTGTGTATGTGATGATGCCGGCCAAGTATTGTTTTCTTGTCAACAGTGTCTATTGTTCAAGCCACATGTGATTGACATTTGCTCTCCATCACAATACTGACTCCGTGTGTCACACCAGTGAGAGTAACAGACACACACACACACACGCCCTTAAAACACAGAGGCTAACCCACATTCCACACCACACTCCTAGTAACACTCAGGTTACTGGCCCCAGCGGATTCATCACTGCATTCCCCAGAGACAAGACCTGACACTGGGCGTCTAGGGCCTGACTTTCTTAATTATTACATTTTTCACTACTACCCTTGAATATTTATTTAAAATATTTCAAATACTTTAAGTGTTTGTTTTCCTGTCCCTGTTTTATGCAATGGGATGGGGCAGAAAACATGAATCGTTCTCAAAGTTTATACATAGGCATCAGACGTATAGTTTCAACCAGGGTTTGACATTATACGTCAACATTTCTTTAACTAGTAATGAAAATCCCATTGTCGGTTTCCAGATTTGTATAGTGGGTTTGGGAGAAACTGGAACGAAATCACACTTGGTACCTAGAAACATGGTCAGGCAGGTAACCTCAGGCAGTAGAAAAATGCACATGTATTAAAGAATAGGTTTAAGAGAAACATATATTTTGACACCATTCCTGAAACATAAGAAGGTCTCTGGAACGCTTTTCCTACAAAACCCCTCAGAGTGGACCGTGGAGAGGGCTAGCCAGAAAATCTGACTGAAAAAGAGACTTAATCAGTAAATGTTACTTTCCACAGTGTAGATCATACACAATTACAGCCTGATCTTCAGTTCCTTATTGACTGATCTTGTCTTGCTTCCTCCCAAGATTTAAATATTAAAATCAGTGTCAAACAACCGTTGACAGACAGTCAGAGCTATAATTATGAAAGAAAACATAAATATATAACACAATATATAATACATAATGCTGCAAATACATAATGTAGTGCATTCCCACTGTCTCTGTCCAAAGAGGCAGAGCATTTATTTTTAAATGTTAATGTCTGTGGACACATATGTGAGCCAAGCAGAATATTGCCATGTAGTTAAAGAGTTGGTCAAGAAATGGCAAGATTGGAGCTTTGAATCCACACGATTCTAATCCGTCGTTGTGACCTTGAGCAAGGCACTCTACCCTAATGGCGCTCCTGTGCACATAGTGAATGAATACGATTTTCTGAGTAAAACAATGCTTTAATTTCATCACCCATTAGTCTTCCTACAGCATGGAACCATGCCTACGCATCTCCCATGTTTAATTTCTCCAGGCTGGACAAACGCCTGAATACAATCCAAACCAAAAAGTGAAGTGAAACCGACCACATGAATAACGTGTTCCGATTGAAAGCGTGTTCCTGCCAAAAAGTGGTGACACTTCTGTGTGTAAAACGAGCCGCTGAGTCACTGGATACTCGGCCACTTAAAAAGGCCCACATTTACATTACAAGAAGATGGGCGACTCCCAGGAGCCAGTGTCCCGCCTCACTCACTAGAAGCCATAAAGCGTTAAGGACGGCGAAACGGATTCAAGGACGGATTCTGTTTTTTAAAGCAACGCCGGGCCGAGAAAAAAGCCTCCCAAAATGAGCATGTGGGAGGAATTCCTTTTTCAGCTTTCCCAAGAATGTCCCAAACAGAGTGAAGTACAAATGTGCGTAGCCAAGTCTGTGAGAAAGTTGGCGTCCTGTCTACTAGATCCCACTACACGGTAATGTGACAGTTCCCCTCGCTTTCATGGCCCTTCATCACTCAGGTATACCCCTTCCTCTCAATTCCCCCGTCTCCACCCCTCCCCTGGCACTTCAAACCCCATCCTCTCTCATCAAAGGCGTGTTCTGAGTCGTGGGGGGGAGCCCAAGCCAGCATCTGAGAGGACTCCAATCCGCTGCCACCACCACTACCAACACCTGCCCCATTTGCCAACTTAAAAGGAGATGAGATGCTTATCGATGTTGATGTGACCCTGGGATCAGGAGGAGGGTCCTGTATTCCTCCTCTCCCCCCCCCCTCTCTCTCTCTCTCTCTCTCTCCCCGTCTCAAGAAAGTCCTTGTCCGACTTGATACCAGCTTAATTATTTCCACTGTCAATTGTGCCTCCTAAATTAATAGGGGATAGACAGTGTTTAACCTCCGGCAACCAGCTATGTGAAAGTGATTGGTGTTTGTAAAATTGTATTCTATGGTGACTATAGGGTATCTCAAGCCTAATTGGTCCTCATACATATCTTGACTTTTGATATTTTTGATTTTTGATACATTTTTGATACATTGTCCCCCCAGTGTGGGAAAATGCCATGGGAAACACTTCAGATCCGTTGTTTTTTAAGGCTACACTCTGAAGACATGGATGTCTCACGGACGGCGGAAAGGCTGTAGTGACCCCGAGGCGATGACAGGTCAAGGACACCACGCCTCAGCCCCATCACGACATCGTTCGGGACACTTTGGGTAATACCTGTGGTGTTCTGGGGGCATCCCTCTAACCGTTACAGGGGATGACCACGGCGTCAGCGTTCACCTGGAAAATCCCCCAACAAACCCCGGGACACAACGCAGACTGTGTGGCCCGCGTCTCACCAGTGGAATATCTCCTCTGGCAGAGCGCAGCAGCCTCTTAGGTTGACAGGTTGTTGGAAGTCTCAAGCAGGGTTAACGATGGTCACGTCTCGCTACACCTGCGGTTCCCGTAGTCAAGAAGGGACATGAAATATAGTTCGGTCACTCGGAGCACATTCACACAGGATTACAAGACACTCCCGAGCCAGCCGGTGTTGGAGGACAACGTGAGAGGAAGTGTTCTGTAGACCAACACCTGTAAAATAATCCCGGGTTTGACGTGGGCACGTGGCACGCCGCACAGGGTTCCGTGTTTAGCGACGGCGGGAATACGTGTCTCCACGTTTCGTCCCACCGCGCCTTGCTGTCAACCCTCCCCTGTGAAGTCCTGAAATGATAAGAGTCTGTGTGTGTGTGTGTGTGAACGCATCTTCCTCACTTCAAGCTGTGTCCTTACCCATGAACACGCCTGGACTACAGAGGGGAGGGGATGGCTCCTTTTAGGGCCGGGTATTGATATCCACTACAACTCATTTAAAAGGAGGACGTGGAGAAGAGTAGACAGGGAGAGGAGGAGAGGGCAGAAAAGGACACGGAGAGAGGGAGCACAAACATGTCGGGCACCTCCACCATCCAAGACATTTCACGTAATTACCGACGTTCACCATGGACGGAGCCCTGTGCCAACATCGAGAACGGTTCAGAGAAGATAACGGGAGGATGTGTCTGAGGGCTGTGTTTTAGGGACTTGCCTTCAGTCAAACCCACAATGCTGGAATTACAAAGTAACTCTAATTTTGAGTGTTCAAACTTCCCCCATGAGTGTTCCACCAATACGGTATTACAGTAGTTAATAGCAACGTGGTAGTACCATGAAGACCCCCTACACGGGTATTCCGTCATGTTTGTGGGCACAGGATAAACATAGTAGAGAAGAACAAAAACACAAGGCACCGTGTATACATATCTATAGCAGCTTCAAATGAATTTACAATCCAACATATTGTAATAGGAGAGTTCAGCACACAACCTAAATGCGAGCCTTTAATGGCTCCAACTAAGCTCCACGGCATTGAGTAATATCTCAGCGCTACTTGCCGACGAGAGGCACAACCCAAAGTCAAGAGAGACTTGATCAAGGGGAAGCAGAATTTTGCTCATCGCTAGCTAATGAGCAATTTCGATTTTCAAAAGTCAGAATGTTTAATGTTAACAGGAGAAGATTGCCTCCTTTCCCGGAATGATGAATAATTAATTAACACGTCGGATTGAACCTAAAATACATAATCACGGGTCGACTCGTCTAAGCTTTGATTCTGCCATATCTGACATCAGCACTGCCTCAATTCTGCCCTATCTTTTAATACGAGCTTATTAACATTCAGCAGTGGCAGGAAGCAATATCTCGCGGAGTATCGCCACCTACGCTTTGTTCAATAAAGAAACAGTGTAGAGTGCACACAAGATACACAAGATACATGACGTAAAACCCACTGTGAGGAAACAGGTCAAATATTGTCTAAAAACTCAGTGTAGTTGTGATTGAGACCAAAGTTGCCTGCCTTCTGGCTGCCTGCGGCAGACCCGAAGGGGAGTGGTTCTGAGAGCACGAAAGGCTGTTCCTCATGTCTTTTGAGGGCCGTACGCACTGTTATCCGGTTGGACTGTTGGTAAGAATGTTTCTTTTTCCTTTCGTCTGGGCGCTTTCTTTGGGATCAGAGGCCCCGTGGGGGGGGCGGATACAAGCGGAGCAGCAGATGGCGTGTGACAGAGCCAGAACCCAACCCGGAGGTACTGGACAAGGGGCACACTTGGCTTCAGCCCCTTGTCGAAACACAGATTTCGTCTCAGCCTTCATAGATTGGGGAGTTAAACCTGTGACCCTTTGGTTATAAGCCTTTTGCTCTATCCTAGGAATTCTGCAAAGGGTGGAGCAGGCATCCAATGGAGGAGCGCGTTGCGGCCCCCAATAAAACAACATTTGAAAGACAACAATGTACAAACAAATGTGATGGATAACCAATACTTTCACGTAGAGGTCAAGTCCGCTTTTCACCTGGGTTGGGGGCATAACAAGGGCATTGTCTTATGTGGGCAATGCAGATGAAAAAGAGACTGTTTCAATGCAACATATCTGAGGCGCCAAGGCAATCCATACCCAGCTACCAGACTAATTCCATTAGCAAACCCCCTAAACCTGCCTACACAACCTCCCACACGAAACACCCCTTTGGCGCACAAAGCACACCGAATAGGCTGTGGCACGTCTCCATTGGTCATGAATGTGTGATTGATGGCTCTTTGGCCCACTCGGGTTTCAGCATGCGCACACCGACTCCGTGGGTTTGCGTGTTTAATCTTAAGCCTCCATTTTCATACGAGTCTGCATCCTTTTCATGCGTGTATGTCCTTTTGTGTTAATGCCAATCCGCTCTGTCTCTGCGTGCATGTGTGTATAGTCAGAGTCCGTACCTCCAGAGCGGCAGACATGGATTTATAGTTAAGTACTCCTATGTGCCAACTGTCAAGGCTGACAACTTTTGTGTGGGCGGTTGAATCCGCCGCGTTCTGAAGGGACGGGGGTGGCGCACACGGTACTGGCAGGCTTTTCTGTCAAGCAGAATCGGATTTCCCTTTGTGCCGGGGGACCGCTACAGAGGCTAAAAAGTCCACTTTCTTTTACTTGACAAGGTGCTTTGTCCCCAGCTCTGAGCCACATCGGGATGGTCACTGGATACCTTAGCGTTACCGGAATACGTAACAATCGACAAAACCAAACTGACACCTAGACTTATGAAACAGGTACCTCTTGTTTATCTTAAAGCTGCAGTACATTCCAAACACCAGACAGGTTTCGTGTTGACGACAGGGAGAGGCAACACTGATTAGTTTGGCCACCACAGTTGAAGAATGTCAAAGTAACCTCAATTTGGCTAAGTGGGTTTAATGTAGGGAAAATGGACACCGGTTCTATGTGATCGTGTACATTTTACAGTTTCAGTCCTTTAGCAGACACTCTCATCCAGAGCGACAATAAGGGCTTTCCTCTTAAGGTGTCTTGGAAAACAAACATCTCACCATCATAATAACTAGGCTTTCCTTCATCTAAGCCATTAGTTTGGCGAAATCGGGGCCAGAGAAATTCGAGTTTAGCTTCTTTTCTTCTTTATTTCTGGTGGTGGTGTGTCGCAAGACATAATATTGTTGTGCCTGTCTACCAGCTCCAACCAGGGGCCGAATCAAGTGGCATCCCTTTGTCTTACTGTACACAGCACAGAACAAGCCCCCGGGTTGGCCTTTGGGCCCCCGTGTCTCAAGAGGCATCCTTGGGGTGGAGGATGTAGGTGTCGCGTCAATATAACGACAGTGGAAATGTTTTGGGTCAAAATTAAAAGGTGTCCTTGGCTGTGTCTGAACACGTTCTTGGCCGCGGGGATATTGGCTTCAAAGGTCGTCAACCCGGCATTTTTAAATATCTCCCTCCACCCTCTTGGGACTCTTTCCCAATCCCTTGGTTTTCCATTCGGTATACTTTTTTTTTTATGACACACACCTTACTTCACCAAGCAGACTGAGGGTTGCTGATAACACTTTGGTAATTTAGCGGATGCTCTCATCCAGAACATCTTACAGTTAGCAAACCTACCAGGAGGAGGAAAACCGATCATTTCAAAGGTAGCAATTTGTTATCAAATTAATAGCAGGAAGCATTAACTGCACTTGGCATTGAGCCTGGGTTCCAAAACGTATAATTTGGAATACTTTAGCTGGGATGGATGCAGTGTACTCTGCAAACTGCAACAATAGTCGGATAAGTGTTAAAACTGCCCATCTGGCAGTTTTTAGCAGCCTAAAACGAATGCCCAAACCCTGCAACAATAACAGGTTGAGGGTATTTTCGGACTCAAAGCAAATAGGGACTGAAAGGTAGCTAAATGCCAACAGCTCGTGATGTAATATCTTCTGTTGGTCATTTCCCTGAGGTATTTTACTTTCTACTGAGTCCTCCAACACACTGAAGCAGTTCCAGAGTTTCTCAGAATCCTTTACACTTTTCATGAATGCATTTAGAATGTATGCAGGGCCGGCTCCAGGCATTAGCAACATAAGTGGTTACAGGGGCCTCTGACTTCTTGGGAGCCCCCTGACCAATAGGGAAAAGGGGGCCCCAAATACATTTTTGCTTAGAGTTCCCAAAAGGCTCTAGCCGACACTGAATGTATGCATTGCATGTATTTACTGTGTGTATACATGAGCTTCTCTGTGAAGCATAGCTGTTGCCTAGGGCGGGGCTTACGGGGAGCCTAACAAACACATTTGGTCAGTAGTTTCCAAGACAACATCATGCAGAAACACAAGTCGAGTAATGAGTCAGTGGGTGTCTGTGGGCTCCACAGACATCCTGGTCTAATCTAGGTCAGTAAGTCCCAAACCTGCGGCCCGATCACCCACACAGCAGCTGACGAGCCGCAGTGCTCCTCAATCTCCTGCACACTCCTTTAACCTCCTGCACACTTCCCCAACCTCCTGCCCACTCCCCTAAACTCCTGCACACTCCCCCAACCCCCTGCACACTCCCCCAAACTCCTGCACACTCCCCCAAACTCCTGCACACTCCCCCAACCTCCTGCACACTCCCCTCGCATCTCTAGGTCACCCCACGTTCCACCGGGGTCCCTCCTCCCTTCAAACTCCTGCCTGTTCTCGTGCCTTTCGGTCCGCGCCGTCCTTCCTTACCCCAGCATTTCCCTCCCCATCTGTCCCTCTCTGTTTCCTCCCTCCGCAGCCCTCGTAGCCTGAGGTGGTGAGGCTGACTGCAGCAGCTGCAGGATATGTGGTGGGTTCGTTTGAAGCCATTATTCTGAGGAACCGTCAGATAGAGTAAAGCTCCCCCACCGTCTTTCTTGTCTTTATCTCTGGGGATTTTCACACGCCGAGTGTCGAGTGTGCTTTTATAAACAATGCCACCCGATAGCGCTCTGTAAAAGGCGCGCAAACATGGAACCGAATACCTAAGTAACGTCCCCTTTATTGAGGCACTTTTTTCTTTTCCTTTGAAATGCCCTGCTACTGTCTCCCATGAAACATCAACAAGATTAAACACAGCCCATTAAACAAACACCAAGAGCCACAGGTATGTGCTGCCTGGGTTAAACACCTGAATGACTAATCTACGTACTCACATAAAGAACGCATTCAGAACACAAATGTATGAGCAAATCAAATTTACTACAGGTGATGGATTTCAAGGCTTTTGTGTAACATCCACCATGCTGAAGTTTGAGATCTCCAGCTTTCATGTACTCGGCCATCAACCGCATAACATGTCAACCATTTATCTTGATATGCTGCAACCTGTAAAGATAAATAAGGATTGCAATTTGTACACTATTTGATGAATCCAAACGGTTACCAATTAGTTGCGCTTAAAGGGATAGCTGCAAAGCAGCTTTTCTGAAGCGGTTTCCATTAATTAATTTGGACGATGCTAAAAATGCTAATTACGGACCGGGACAGAGATGAATAATGGACTGTTGTGAAAAATGACTGCATGTGCCTTCAGGAACAGCTCGGAGTAGGTGGCCTTCTACCTACATATGAATCAAGGGCGAACAATCCCTTCAAGATCCCTGGAGAGCTACTACGTCTATGATTTCAGACACTTTTGCATTACACCAATTATTGTCAGTGGTATGCTATTTCGTTATTTTTGTTTGACCTCAAAAGTCCTGTCCAGACATGAATGGACATTTTTAACGCATTCAATAGCAAATCAAGTTTGAGTCACCCGGCACTGTTAACTGTTATTCAGGCACTGTTATTCAAGATATCTTTTTTTTTTACTTTCTAATGCACCTTTTTTGGAGAAGGACCGCAAGTGACCATTTTACTGTTGGTACATCTGTTTCTTACCTGACTTGACTCGGACAGACTGGTACAATCATTTCAAACCCAAGCCCGAGGGGCAAAGAATCAGCATACATTAACATTCAGCACAATCCGCACAATTCATGTAGTTGCTCATTCATCGGCACAGCCAATTAGAAAACAAGTAAACCAATTATGATAACCACAATGAAAGCAAAAATATTAAAAGAGCAAGAGACCGACACCAAGGCTATGAGCAAGCTGCAGTCCAGCACTTCACATGGCCTTTACAAGCATCCCTCGTGACATGGTGTCTTTAGGTACTTCCATAAAACCTCACTGATAAATCCAGTTTATTTTGTTAAACCGCAAATCATTGTTTTGAAGTACATCAGTGATTTCCGAAGCGGACTACTGGGACTCCTGGGGGTAGCCCATCCTCTGGGAGCTTTTAAGACGACTGTAGGGTTATTGGTGTAATGCACATAAAGGGCTACTTCAGTGGTATCTCCAGCTAGAGCAAACTTCTATTGGTGGAGCAGGAACCCATACATGAACCAATGAACGACAGCGTAATGGGATAGAGGACATCATGATGCCAGACATGTCTTTCCATGTTTTCACCATCTACAGTTCAATAGTGTGACTACATTTGTGATGCCTTTTGTTAGTTCTTTGCACATTTAGACTTGAAAGAGCAACGTCTGCTTGTATCAACAGAGAACAAAGCTTTGAATCCAAGACCGAAAGAATGTCAAAACTCTTCAAACTAATAGGAGCCAACTATTGTATGCGCAGCTCTTCAATTCTTTTGATTAGAACCTTCTGATATCCAAAACCGATTTTTATTTTTTATATGAGAGGCTGGACAAACAGGGTGTTCTATAATGAGCACACAGAGAGGGAATTGAAGTTCATAATTGGGATGCTCTCTGCATAGCAATGCAGTGGGGTCAGAGGAATGCAGTGGGGTCAGAGGAATGCAGTGGGGTCATAGGAATGCAGTGGGGTCATAGGCATGCAGTGGGGTCATAGGCATGCAGTGGGGTCATAGGAATGCAGTGGGGTCATAGGAATGCAGTGGGGTCATAGGAATGCAGTGGGGTCATAGGAATGCAGTGGGGTCATAGGCATGCAGTGGGGTCATAGGCATGCAGTGGGGTCATAGGCATGCAGTGGGGTCATAGGAATACAGTGGGGTCATAGGAATGTAGTGGGGTCAGAGTGGGGTCATAGGAATACAGAGTGGGGTCATAGGAATACAGTGGGGTCATAGGAATAAAGTGGGGTCAGAAGAATGCAGTGGGGTCATAGGAATGCAGTGGGGTCATAGGCATGCAGTGGGGTCATAGGCATGCAGTGGGGTCATAGGAATACAGTGGGGTCATAGGAATGCAGTGGGGTCATAGGCATGCAGTGGGGTCATAGGAATGCAGTGGGGTCATAGGAATGCAGTGGGGTCATAGGAATGTAGTGTGATCATAGGAATGTAGTAGAGTCATTGGAATAAGTAGAATGTAGTGTCCCATGACAACAATGGAAAGTTGAATGTTCTTGCTGTAAAGATTCTCTTTCTTTTGCCACCTGATTTGCAAGGCATGTCATTAGCACTGATTCATGTGGACTCTTGCAAATGAAAGGGTTGTCACAACAAAACAGAAAGTCACTTTCAAAATAAAAACGTCAAGGGGAAATAACTACATGTCTCATATTTTGCTGTCATTTCACAAGTGATGTTCAGTCACCACAGAAAAGTTCCCTACAGAATAAAATTATATCTGGAGGAAATCCTTTACAAAGAACATTAATACAAGATGAAGGGTCTTGATACATGCTGGTAAACAGGGGTTGTCCCAGCAAGGGGATTTGGTTAACACTAATCCTAGAGCAGGGTTTATCCAAGGGTTAAAGATTCACATTGATTCAAAAGAAAAGATAGTAAGTAGAAGAAAGGACAAATCTTCATAGCTGAGCAACTGACTAATAACCGACTCAGTCATTATTTGGTCGTAACCAGCTGTAAAAAGAAAATGGGCTATTTCTGTTCACTGTTCACCTAAGAACAAATACGTTCCAAGGCCTTTTTTCAAAAGCTGGCTAAACAGTGTTTACATCACTGGTTGAAACTCACTGTATTTGGCGACAGAAGCACAAGTCATCCAACCCGGGGGAAAGGCTGGAATCAGCTATAGAAAGCAACAGCCAGGGAGATAGTGAGAAAACTGTACAGTATCGGAATATGCTTCAGAAATGCTGTATGTATGTATGTCCAGATGGTGTTACTGTAATTGAAACGACAGAGGAAGGAACAAGTAACAAACTGTATGTGCAGAAAATTACTCTAAGTTACTGTAATTGAGACAAAAGCAAAAATAAAAAACAAGCTGTTTTGATATGTATGATGTGTAGATACTATTAACAATGTAAGTAAACTGTCCTGATAAACCTACTCAAGATAATACGATATGAAAAGCAGTAAGAAAGAAAACTGTAAGAAAGAAAACTAACTTACAATACAATATACAGTATTCATTTGAAATAACTATAATACTTTAAGAATCTGTACAACCAGGACTTACTGAAACAAAAAACTATAGCTTTAAGAAATTATTCCAGTAATGACACAATTACAGGAAAGAGTAACAAATGTACTAGATTCAAAGAGCCCAAATGCTGTTTTTGCTAGAGCTTGACAACCTCTGTGAATACCAAATTCTAAACGACATAAGGGTTGACTAAATGAAATGAATGAATAATTGATCAATCCTAGACGGGCTTGAAGCAGCCTTTGGAATAATACAAGCAAATGAAATGGCTTCACTGCTGATTAATTCTTAATTGTCCCCAGTTGGAATAAGTACAAGTGACCATTGCTATGCAATATAAAGGCACACACACACACACACACAGAGGGAAACAGTTCAGCTTCTGGGAACAAGCTGTCTTCAATAACTCCACCTTCCAAAATACCACAAAACCCGGGCATGAACAATTTTATTACCTTAGCAGCTCTGAAACATGTGGCCAAAGATGGTTTAGAAAGAACATGGTAGATTCTCGAGGTAGCTATGCCCACACTCCAGAAGGAAAACCTTCCATTTTAAGTAGTTTTGAACAGAAACTAAAAGGTGTTCGTTTGTCACTCATATGGTCGTAGTAATTAAACGTTTTTGCATCCCAAGACAAATCTTAGGTTCTCTTCCATCGACGTGTACCAACACAAGTCCGCCTAGCAGGCCTTACTGAAAGTTTCATGATGATGCCACGGGCGTGCTATTCATTTTGCTCCAGTTGATGCACAGTGCAAACAGCGATCCCCATCTCAAAATACATACAGTTCAATTCACTTAGCACCAAAATTAGATTTTTATTCCACAACACTTTGTTTCTCCATTTTATCGTTTCCATTTCCAAAGCGGATGAGTTGGCCAGACGAGGACAGTATTTGTCATTACACATAGTAACCAAGACGTCTTCAGTACGTGCACAGAGTGCCTGGTCCAAATCCAGGCATCAATACTTTAAAAAAGACGGACGGGACGTAATAAAACGAGAGTACGAAATGGGGGAGGCTTTTCTCCCTCCATTCGAGGTGGACGCTAAACTGGGAAGCGCACCATTCATTCATTGAAACTCGAGCGTCGACAACGTGCCAGTTTTCGTCCTAGGAAGTATCGCGCTGTGAAGCAGCTCCACCAAAGACCACACGTGTGTCGGGGAAGAGAGATTCACAAGCTTCCATCTGGCAAACAAATGATAGAGTAGAGTCAACGTTGTGGATTTCATTCAGTGTGGGTTTCCTGAAAGTGTGGGCTTGACCTTTAGTCAGTCAAGTGCGGCACATTTTGATGTTGGTAAACACTGCTGCACGAGGGCGATGCATCTATCTTTGTTGCAGAATATCAGTTGTACTGATATGTTTAGTGTTTTTTGTTAAATTTGTATAGGAATTTAGTTATGAAATATATATATATATATATATATATATATATACACACACAAGCACAGAGTTTGGTATGATATCACAAATATATACTATATATATAAATATATAAACAGGGAGTTCAGTATGATATCGCATAAATATATACATATTTATATATATATATAAGCACAGAGTTGTGTATGATATCACATGAATAAATACTATGTATAAATATATAAATTTAAGCACAGAATTGGGTATGATATCACATTACTTATAAAGTTCAAACTGTAAGTCTCTAGGCTATAATTGCAAATTGTCACGTCCATAGTGTGAGGCGAAACCAAACGCAGACATTTCTGAAATGAAAGGTGAATTTAATTCAAAGAACACAGGACAAAAACTACACAAGCTGTAAACGTAAAACGAAAGGCGCTAAATGACATAGCAAAACATATAAACGACTTACAAAGAAACGTGCAGAGTATCCACTGTGAATTGAATTAAACAAAACGCAAACGTTGTGACTACAAACAAACAATAAACCACACCCGAGTGCGGAAAAACCCTAAACTAAATGGGATCCCCAATCAGAGACAACTGATCACAGCTGCTCTGACTGGGGAGCCCACAGTGCCATAGAGATGGCTAGAGGCCTCTCTGTGTGTCATGTCCTGATCGTGAGCCCCAAAGCATAGAGAAGGCTAGGGGCCCCGCCAGGACATGACACAAATAGGCATCTTGAGGTTTATGGACTATTGCCAATATACCACGTTTGTGCGCTGCATCCAGGCGCAAAGCATCTTGCCTAAATATAGTTTCTAGCTGTGGTATATGGGCCATGTAGCACAACCATTCCTACCTTGCTTCTTAACTGTTATGTTTGTCACTTTCACCAACTTTGGTCATATTAGTCATGAGTGCATCGACAAACATATTGGTGGTGCCTGCGATCAAACCCAATATACTGGTGTTGCAAGAGCCACGCTTGGTCACCTGCGCTAGAGAGGATACTTTCAAGAACCTTACCATTATAATTTGATTTTAAAGCATCTAGGAATATCCCGCTTGACAAGATTTTGTGTCATCATCGCGAACAAACTGCAAATTAGCCTGCAGCAACCAGGCTGGTGATGGGGGGGGGGGGGGATCGTCAGCAGGGATTCCCATGACTCATCATTCTATTGCAACTAACAGAGGCAGGTTGGGGCATCTGCAAACTAAACTGAAGTTATTCGCTGATGAGGCGTTCTTCCTGATTGCACATGCAGTGGGAAAACAGACTGGCTTGGCTCCGGCTTGGGGGAAACATGTTGCAATCTTCAACCATTATCGAGCCCTAGACAATGCTGTAACTACAATTGGATACCACAAATTTTGGGGGAAAAGAGGGCACATAGAAAACAGGAATAAATAGCATACTTGCATCTAGGCCAGGGGTCTCCAAACCGTTCCACGGAGGGCCGAGTGTCTGCAGGTTTTCACTCTCACCTTGTACTTGATTGATTAATTATGTCACTGATTGGTTAGGTCTACCCTCATCTGGTTATTTAGGTCTGAACCTGGAAACAATTTACAGGAAAAAACTAAAACCTGCAGACACTCGGCCCTCCGTGGAACTGTTTGGAGACCCCTGATCTAGGCTATCTTCATTGGGCACAGATGGCCAGAGCTGGTCATGCCTCATTAGATATGTGCGCACATCTGCGCCTGACGTCGGTGTTTCATGTAGTGCAGAGGCTTCTGAAGGGTTTCCCAGATCAGAGGTATTCAAATCGAGTGCTGATTTTAATTTCTACCCGATAACGAATTACACTTCACTTCACTTTCTTGGCTGTGTTCCATGGTCGATGTTGCATGCATCCACCAATGGTTTAATACCAATTCAGAAACACACTAGCGCTGCCGACATTCACTGACAGGTAGACCACTTAACCAGGGTTGTGAGGTGTATCAGGCTTCAGCAAATCTGAGCAAAGGATGTGGACTTCTTATTGGAATTCGTTTTTTTTTTTAAGCGGTGGAAACAGCTATGGTCCAGCTTTAAATGTAATGACCCTAAACATACCATACCATACTCGGGACCGCAAAAACAGATGGCTGGCAGATGGCCTAGTGGTTACAGTGGATGTCCAGTAACTGAAAGGTAGCTACTTCAACGCCCAGACAGAAAAAGGTGAACATAATCAAGTCGGTTTGCCCTTGGCCTGGATTTTTCATGTAAATTGCCCTATAACCGGGACCAAGAGAACTGAACACATTACGCCGATTCTTAAATGTTTGCATTGGCTTCCAGTCAGTTATAGAATCGATTTTTAGGTGATGCTTTTAGTCTACAAATCACTGAATGGTTTAGGGCCTGAATACTTATCTGATATGTTTGAAGAATATCAACCAAGCAGGCCTCTAAGATCTATGAATTCAGGCCAGCTAGTAGAGCCCAGAGTCCAAACTAAATATGGCAAAGCGGCATTTAGTAGCTACGCGGCACACAACTGGAACAAGCAACCAGAAGATCTTAGACATGCCCCAGACCTATCAATTTTCAAGTCTGGGTTAAAAACACTCATGTTTTCACGTACGCGTACTCGTACAAAGTGTGAATGTAAGTAAGATCGCAATGCAATGAGTGTATGAGTGTATTATTGTGAATACACTGGGATTTAAGTAGGCGCGCTGCATCGTGTGAATGATCCACGGATAAACCATCTGGCTGTTTGTATAACGAGACCTGAGTTGCATTGGATGGTTACTGAGTGAATGTGTGGACGGGCGAATAGAGGACAAGTTGTAGATAGACTGTTAGTTATAAAATTGTATGTCTCTTTTAATTCTTTTAATGTTTTTTAATTTCTCTTTTTATTTCTCTTTTGATGTCTTGTCTTGTAAAGCACATTGCATCTATGTATGAATTGTGCTATATTAATAAACTTGATTGATTGATTGATATATGGTTTGCTATATAATTAACTTGTAAACTCTCCATTTGGGCCTAGACACTGTCTTCATCATGACATAGAGACCCAAAGGTTAGACAATTGTGGCGGTGCACTTGTAGTTATAGTGGTGGTTTGATTAAAATAATTAGGTAATTGTGTAAAGTGCACGCGCATCTGACATGTATAGGTTTCCCGGTCCGCTCTGCAGCTTGACAATAATGATCAGATATAATATTTGCAATTGATGCTGATGTTCGACAGGTGCATATGCGCTGAGTGAAGGTTAATAACACATACCCAGCCACCATTCTCCTGGATCCAGTTTTGCAGGGGTCCATTCAGGTACTCTGTCATCCAATGGACGATGTTGTTCACCTGGGGCGTCATCTCCCGGTTGACACTCTCCACGCACATTGTCCCCCCAAACTCAAGGAAAGCCACAATCCGACCCCAGTTTATACCGTCGCTGAACAGTTCGTCTATTACTGCGGTAAATCGTCCATGTGCGGTGCTGGGCGTAATGTGCAACTGCCCCGACATCTCCGCAAAGTCCCGCTGATACATTCTTTCGATTTCGTTCCCGGCATCGCGGAGGACTCTGTGGAGCAGGGCGTGCGGGTCCGGTTGCGGGATCCTGTTTGCGAACCGAGGGTCAGCGGCGGGAGGTTGGAGCCTCCGTTCAAAAACTTCGGGGGAGTTAGGGGGAGTGGGATCTTCAAAGATATTATTTGGAAATTCGTTCCCAGCTTGAAATTCCCATACAAATCCATTCTTCAACAGTTTATCATAGATGTAATTTTCGACAATGACGCGACTGTCGTATGGATTATCGTTTGCCATTATAGAGCTGAAATATCCAACAACCAATTCACGCAAAATACATTTTCAATGTTGAGACAGCCCACAAGCAAAATACACTGAAATGAAGTTAAACCCCCAGTATCAGGCAATACATTGTATCTCTAGATTGGTGTTAGACTGCATTACCTTCATAGCAACGGTTCCGACCCTGCAAAAAAAGTATACAAAGAAATCTAACAGTATTTCCCAATGGCATGGGCCTGTTGTTTAAATAAGTGTAAACGCGTGTTTTCTATTGAAAATGTGTACAAAACATGCACATGGACACTCGCAGTAAGACAGGAAAGGAATTGCGCTGTTTTATCCAATCCTCGAGTTCTAGAAGCCAGTCAACTTTACAGTAACGAATTCGTCCTTTGACAATGATCTGCTGGCAAGGTCTAGTTCTTCTTGCGTACGCCCCTTTTCAGGAATCCATTGGAACAGTAATAAGTTTTGGATATCCTTTGAGCTGATCCTCACCAGAACACGAGCGTCTGCGAGTCTCAGTCGTTTAAAACCAACCTTATTGTATCTAGGCCTATCCGGGGAAAAGTAGCCGTTGATGCAGTTACGGCATAGCTTTCTTGGTTAGTCTTCTGACATACTACACAGACGGAAGAGAAATTATTTGCAAGGCAGCTCACGAAACAGCATACACTTATTTCACTGAAAAGAACAAACAAAATAACCAGAAAAAAAAAATATTTATGAGAATAGAACAGTGCAGCCAGGTTGTGCCTTCACTGAAGACGATTTCAGCAGAGCTTCTCTCATGCAGTCCAGAGTAATAGGCTTCATATCCCAGGGTTGCTTGCAGCTTTCTCTACGGTTCAATCTGCCTCCCGGGGAGGTACTTCCTACTATTTACGTCACTCATTCAAGCTTTACTTATTAAGCTACTGTAAAATGTGGCCTCAACCCAGTTAACTCACCATTTTAGTAAAATGTGTTTCTTAATATTTCTTTAAAATAACAACTGCTCTATACGCGGTTTATTTTAAAGGAATGTTTTTTTTCCATTGCTTATGTAACTCCTTACTGGAATAGGTTTATCGAATTAAAACGTGTATTCTTCCCGGAATAGGTTTACATATACATATATATTGACATTACACTTAGATATTTTCTTCTATAGTTAGTTCTGTAACTGTGCTAGATTATTTTGGGAGAAAGCCTGCCAAGTACATCATTACCTTTTTGTTTGATATAAAGGACACTTTATTTTTAAATGACATACTCTGCTATTGATTATATTCCTCTCCTCTATCTTCTATCTCTTCTTCTTCTTTAGCTTCTCCCCTTTCTTCTTTTTTTCTCCTTCTATTATTGTTTTCTTCCACCATCTTTAAAAGGAGCAGACTGATCAACGTGTAATTTTGACAGCACCACCCAATTTGAAATAATTCAATGCTGATGCAATATCAATGAAAATATAAATATAGCATATTTTCTAAAATAGATTGCTTGCAAACAGATTGTTGCTAAATAATAATTACAATTTAATTGTAACAGTTTTGAATGGCTGTGTTCAATAGATTTGCATGGGAAGTTTTTAAAAGCAGCTGGGACAATTTTTGATTCACCCCTATAACTACCAACAGTTCTCTTAAACCACTAAAGAAACCAACACAGTTCTCTTAAACCACTAAAGCAACTGACACAGTTCTATTAAACCACTAAAGCAACCAACAAAGTTATCTTAAACCACTAAAGCAACCAGCACAGTTCTCTTAAACCACTACAGTTACCAACACAGTTCTCAAACACGCTCCAAAGGATACATTATCATACTAATTGTTTTTACTCTAGAAATATATTAGAATAAATAGGTAATTCTTAAATTCCATTGCATTTTAAGGGCCATTAACTTGAATTGAGAAAAACTTTTGCTACTGGTTTTCACTGGTTTAGGACAGAAAATGTATAAGATGTGCATAAAAGCTTGATATGCTTGAATGGGAAGAATGCAGTTTAGATTTACCATTGTTTAAATAGTTAAATCTATACATTTACAAATGGCCAAACCAATTATGACTCAGCATTGATTGATAGAGTGACTCAGCATTGATTTATTGACTGACACAGCATTGGTTGCTTGTCAACATATATTTCAGTAGCTCCATCTCACTTGAAAATAAATCCCCCAAACAGACTTTCTACAGTCTTCCACCACACACATTCATCACTCTCATATGCGTTCTATTGAGATAGACTCGTTTTGTTTGTCCCGGCGCATCTGCATTGTAAATAAGACATGTGTCGGGCAAATCACATCCTAATATCTTTGTGCATGGCGAGAGCCTAACAGAAGTCCAACAAACAGAGTCCTGTTGTCACATTGTGTGTAACACAACCAACGTCTCCTTTTTAAATGTGTATGAGATGAGAACCTCTCATGACTGCGCTGATACGATGCATAAAGGTATGCCTTTTGTAACTGGGAGGCACTACAAACTGTACCTCTTCTTAAAACAACGGACCCAAGCCTTCTCTGTGCTAGCCGTTACTTTTGATAGGTCTCCATCAACAGAGTCTCCTGGTTTCTCCTTGAAGTGCCCAGGGAACTTGGAGTGGAAATGTGGGTGGTGGCGGGGGGGGGGTGCAGACATTGGCAATCTTGTCCCAAGTGCGCGGCTGGCATGCTGGAAAGAAATGCTCGGAATGTTCCGGGGGACCCAAGAGAGGACATAGAGGGCCCTCAGGAATGGAAGCTGGGAAACATGCTGTCACCACATGTCACCACTAATGCTACTGTGGCCAGATTTGATGTGTTATTATTGCAACATGAGAGACTTCACAACAGAAGGTAGGAGGCTCATCGACATGGAATCCATTTTTTTTTTTCGCTGAGCGTTCCGAAAATGTTTAATGATTGATGTGTCATACTTGTACTGGTGTAAAAAAAAAAAAACCTGTACGTGAATCATTTTCCAAGGTCTCCAATAAGGTGATTTCACCACGCTATTTCACTTCTTGGAAGAAGATATCGTTCAAATGTGTAATGTATTATCTATTATTTTTTTATTCCGTTATATCTTTAGTTTGTCCAAAAGTGTATCCCTGTCTGAATTCATTTCAGAAAGGATTTTAGAACACTGATGAATGGCAATCCAAGGTTCTCTAGGGATGCGCATCCATAACTGATAATCATATTTAATAACTTTAAAAGGACGCTAGATGAGATTGTAATTAAGGTTTCTTTCCTAAATCTCTGGAAGACATTGTACTCTGGGGGCTCCACTTGCCAAAATAACACCCTAAACTGGACACAGGTCGCCACCTGGTGGACACAAAGTTCACCACAAACATAAGTATGAAAGTACTCAGAAGACATTCATTTCTGCGTGTGGAATTATGTTGTACATTTCTTTAAAGGAGTGGTTGCAAAATACAGAAGTGTGGTATTTTGGAAAAACGAATAGTGTTATGTTAATGTAGCTGCTTTCATCCTTTAACAATATTCAAAGGAAAAATACTGTGAGCAAAAACCAAATGTAAACTTCTCTTGGCTCCTAAAAAACCACCAACACATCTGTCTTCAAAAAATAACACTAGAGCAAAATGATAAGATGAGTTATGGGATAATAATCTTTCATTATACACAGTTTTACCAAACATTTTAATACATAACTAGTACCATTTTCTCTGAAAAAGAAAATGCACACTAAATGCAATGTGTGCAGGTTTCATTTAATCAGTAGCATCACAAACAAATTCAAAGTATTCAATACAAAGGCTAGTCTACACATTAGGTAAATAAACCCACTGAAATTAGGAAATGCAATGGATGTACAGGAGTAACAATGTATTAAAACAACGTGTTCACAGTGGATTTCTACGTAATTCTGTGGTAATTTAATTCAAATTTTGCAAACATTTTTAAGCTGTAATGAATGCACACAGATGGATGGTTTTGTCTTAATGCTAACTGATCAGAACAGATGATATGGTACAAAGTTCATGCCACAGGACCAATTACCCGTTAGCCAAGTTTTCCAGAACGTATACAAATTAACTGTAAACCATTTTGATTTACCCTCAGGGTGGTCCATTGGAACTCCTATAGCATAGCTTTGAATTAAACTAATTGCTCATTTACAAAAAATCCTCACATTGATTTCACCAGTTTACCGTCCATAAAGAAAATATGTCTCCAAATTTAGAAAACCTGGGGTCTCTACACAGTCCCCAATTCTAGAACACCAGGGGTCGTTACACAATCTCCAAACATAGAACACCTGGGGTCTTTACACAGTCTCCAAACATAGAACACCTGGGGTCTTTACACAGTCTCCAAACCTAGAACGCCTGAGGTCTCTACATTCTCCAAACCTAGAACATATACGAGTATATTTTAAATCTGATTACCATTTGGGTTAAATGACTGCGCGTTGAACAGCCATGCTGTGCCCCAATTATAGATTGTTCACTGTAATTCAAATATGAGCCTTTAATACTTCCAATGAGTTGCTCCACCGTAAGCGACCGCAGCCGGGTTCACAAGAGGTGCACAGCGGTTCAAATAACCACCTTGCGGTAAGTTCCTAATGCTAGCAAAGGGCAGAGTCGTGCCTGGTTTCCTCCCCTCTTGAAAACACGGTGGGATCCTCCCATTACCTGATTGATGCTTACCGGCATTGACAGTAGGCAGTAGCGCGTGGTGTAATCAATTCTGTGTTTACCCGGCGTTCAGGACTTCTGAAGTGGAGCGGCGTGAGTGGAATATTTTATAACACCTGGCCAACAGCAGTGCCCTGCTGTGCCGTGGTGTGGCTAACAGCCACCAGCCAGACTTTGTCCGCACCTATTATATCCATCAGGCAAGGCGTCCGACTGGTAAACTGTGACAGCAGCGGAACGTGGCGCAGCACATGGCCATTCATCATGCTGAGCAGCGCTGTCCGGGTCCACACTTAAGATTCACAGGCACTTGCCGCGGCGCCACAACTTGGTCCTTCGGCGGAGGGCTTGATTTAAATTCCCGGGTCTACCCGCTTACGGTGCGCACGGGAAGACAGTAAACCCCGGCGTGAGAAGGAGATAACAAGTTGAGCGGTCTGCGACCCTGTCAAGGACGGAGATGGGAGTTACGGATGGGTGTAGTGGGGTTACACGTGCGTTAGGGAGGGGGGCGGCAGTCTATCTGGGTGCGGTGTACCGACGTCTAAATGAGAAACAGGAGTGTGTGGGCTCAACGACGTGCTTATCATAGCGAAGCAGATGTGCAGAGCCTTCCTGCTAACTCCTGAAAGCCAGTATGTGCCCTGTCTTACTTTCTTGGAAATTGTAAAGTGAGCAATTACATTCATTCTGGTCCACCCATGCCATCTTTAGGCTCAACCATGCAAGTTGGTGACAATGATCTGGATGAGAGATGAGACTGTAAGAATGTGATATTAGCAGAGGAAGAGGCAAAGCGAGAGGATTATCTCAATTCAAAATCTGTCCACGTTGAGCAGATGATTAATATTTAAAGACCCACTCCAACCATTTTGATGTCTTTAAGATGGGTGTATTCCAAGGCTGGCCATGATATGGTAGGCTATGTGTATTTTCATTAAAACAAATATAACATGTAAGGGAAATAGAAACATGCATACATGCAATACATACATCAATACGTATTTCATTGCCTGGCTCAAATATCTTTTTTGACTTGCACATGCAAGTCAAGTCGATGTGTAGGACAATTCCAGTTGATCAATTACCTAAGACATGATGCAAGGTCAATTTGATAACCTCCGCCAGTAGCCTATATTTTATTTAGGTTGGGGACGAAGTCCCTCTAATTAGCATGGACAAGTTTGTTCCCTAAGCATATTTGACAACAACGTTGCTAGTTAGCATGAATTGTTTTATGCGTTTAGGAGAGAAAAAAATTTGAACTTCGTCTGGTTCCGTGTCAATCTTATGATTAATAATGGCATCATCCTAATTCAAAACTGGCCTGGGTAATATGCTGTGCAGGTAAGAACATTGCAGAATGTTTTTTAGTTGAATTTACATGTGAATGCGTCCTGTCCTATAGGTAAGCTATTTTGCTAGTGCCGTGTTTGCTAGTTTAAATACTAACCGATTCTGTGAGAAGCAGAGAATCGAACCGCGACACCTTCTGCGGGAAGATGTATCTCAGCGATACGCTGTGTTCACAGAATTTTTTTTTGAAGTGTTCCTGAGTCCACTAAAGAATCCTGTCTGCTTTTAATGCCCTGCCGCCTCCAGGCCCTAAGATCGCGGCCATCCAATATGGTTTTGGGCTTGTCTCTGGCGGACCGAGCTTTATTCAGATTCTCAGAAAGTGCATTACACTTTTGTTGCCCCTGTCCCAGCTTTTTAAAACATTTTAAATAGGCATATATTTTTCCAGAAACAGTCACATTTATCAGTTTCAACATTTTTGACATTCCGTTTTTCTTTACATTTTATAAAGTGTCCCAACGTTTCTGAAAACAGTGTTGCACAATAAATAAACTATACACTCCTTAAGGACTTCCACTCCTATCCTAAGAAAATACAAATAATGACATGATAAACCTTTACGTTTTATGAAATGGTTGCTTTGGTCTCTTGAACTTCCCTTGTAACAGTTTGGTCAGTACTTGAAATAAGGCACTGTTTACAATCGTACATTTCATCTGTGCCACACGGATCCACCACTAGATGTCACTAAAGCCATTATTATTTAATACCTTAACTATCAGAAGGTTGATGTAGCATAATTTACCCAGGCTGAGATGTTACCATCATCAAAGTCCAGTTATTAGACCCAATTTACGCCAATATAACTTGATAATACAGTTATGTGTGGCATCCAATGACAGGGATGCCACTTACACAGCCTCCTAAATGAAGGCCCACTGTATTAGAATAAAACATCCCTAGAATGTGATTAGATGAACAAGGAAACATAATGAGAAATTCAAATATTATCATGTGATGAACCTGTGCATATTTCAATAATATTTAAATTATTATGTGAGTTTTATAACTGTTATAAGTTCAGCTTGTATGACCCCGTTGATACCCTTAAGCCTTGATGGCCGCTCATCCAGGCTGATGACAGAGGGTGCTTCAAAATGTTTCAGAAGTGGCCCTGAATTTTTATTGAAATACAGTATATGATTCTGACAACCTAAATGTGTTTACATTTGGTACACAATAAAATATGTCTTAATGAAATATTTATGCAATATTTATCAAACCTTCAGAATAGAAAACAAATGAACCATACAACCTCCTTGGCTAATTCGAGGCATACCCAATTTATCAATATATCAAAAGAGTCAATACATTGAAAGATACAAAAATGCATTGCATATTTGTCTACATTAAAACCAACCTATAGTTGAGAATTGCCTGGAGTTCGTTGAGCCTTGCAATCATAATTTATGCATGAGTAAATTATGATATAATCGTTAATTGATTGTGAATTAGTATGGGAAAATAACGTAAACAAATCGGTCATTTCGCAGTGATTCATGGCCACCTCGCTGGAACGCTGGAATGGAATGTTTTCCTTTTGAAACGCTAAATCAATAACTAATTTGCACTTCTGATTAATTGTACTAATTTGCCAAGTCTTCATTGAACATCTGTATGCCCAGCAAAATCATTTCATCAATTAAATAAAAGGACCAACAGGATTTCCAGGAACTTTTTTCATTCCGAAACTAAAACTTTTCTACAAAAAACTGCAGGATGTTTAGAGACTAATAGGATAGAAGCCATAACAAACATGTGTGATTATTGTTTGACCACACAACTATTGAGATTTGATGAAAACACAATTTTTTGTAGGTGTTGTATGAGCAGAAGTGAATTCAGCGGTGAATTTAAATTGCGTTCAGTCCCTTTTCCAGTAATTCGACCGATGGAAAAAGAACGGGTGAATCAATACAGGTTCAGGGGCAGATTAGTTCTCTGTCTATGGTTGGCATGCTGCTTTCACACACACACTCACACACACACAAACAATCACCCAGAAATACACACACATTTACTTACATGAGGTGCAGGTGTTTCTTTATTGAGCTCATAGATTACAGTTGTAATCACAGTAAACAGAGAGGTCATCTATAGCATTTGTTCACTTTTTATTGATTGTTTATTAAGTAAGTCCAAATTAAAAACACTATTTTCATTTTGTTTGAGAAGTCTGTAGTCTGCAGTCTGTAAGATGCAGACCGAAGTATATTAGGGTCTGAAAAGATTCTGAATTGAGACCCCTTCCAATGTTGCATTCAATCCCATAAAAAATAATTTAAAAAAGTTTAGTGTGGTAAGATGCACAGAGGACTAAATCTAATGGTGCCAATAACACAACTTTAGCTATGGCCCGAGGAATAAATTCAAAGCAAAGACTTGCAATGCGATTTAAGTCCAGACACAGAGTTGGACATTGCAAAATGTTTATGTGGTCAATTTACAATTTGTTTGTGGATTTTTAAGTTTGTTTCAAGTCGTAGTCTTGCTAGATGATACAGTTGCTGTCAAGCTTCAGCAGGCAGGTTCATTTTCTTAAATGTTTTGGGACTTGCACAGCCTCCCAATTGTTTTGGAAAAGGGTTGTATATTTTTACCCTAGCACTCAAACACCTGATTCAAACAAAAGACTTTGATTGATTACATCAATCCAGTGTGTTAGTGGTAGGGCAAAAACAGAAACAAGTCACCCCTCGAGGTCCCCTGGAAGAGGATGGGGAAACACTGGTATAGTCATTCACAACTGAGTTATTTTTTATTTTACAGAAAGAGATTAATTGATAGTGACAAGATACACATTGCGTACATTTTCCTGACACGGAAAGTCAAATGTCCCACTACGGATAAGGCTCCTTCCTAAGATATAGCACATTCCTCTATCTGGTTCTACCTCACTCTTCTCTGGAGACCCATTTATATCAGATCAATGACAATGAAGGACAGAATAAAAGGGAGGAAATCAGCCATGGGAATTCAATGGCGTTGGAATAGGAAAAGAAGGTAAAGGGTACTTGGTATTCTCTCTGTTGTGCATTGGATTGCCCGAGCCCAAGGTCATCATGTCTGATATGGTTCATTGTCCTAATATAATCAGGAGAGAAGACTGTGTATCAGTCTCCGTAGGCCTGCATGTATAAAACATGCAATAGCTTGAATCCAACTAGCCAGATTCTCAGGTAACTAGGATAAATTATGTGCTTTACCGTGGAACAAGATTTCTCTAAAGTCTCCTCATCCCCCCACAGAAATGTCATATTCTTTTGTTTTAACCCTAAACTGGCATTATCAAGCCACTGTGTAGAGTTGGAAGAAACATTTGAAGGGGCGTGTCCTTTACCTCGTTTGACCTGGTCTTTATATGTGTTACAATAGTTTCATCTCCTCGTAAGGAACATATTTTTCTCAAAAACCAATAACGACCGTAATTATGGATTTTCTACCAATGTTTAATTATGTGGGAAACACTTTGGGAAAAACATCCTAAAGACAACGAGAACAGAAGTAGCATACACACACAGACCATGCATACACACAGAGCATGCATACACACAGAGCATGCATACACACAGAGCATGCATACACACAGAGCATGCATACACACAGAGCATGCATACACACAGACCATGCATACACACAGCCATGCATACACACAGTGCATGCATACACACAGACCATGTATACATACAGAGCATGCATACACACAGACCACGCATACACACAAAGCATGCATTCACACAGACCATGCATACACACAGAGCATGCATACACACAGAGCATGCATACACACATACCATGCATACACACAGCCATGCATACACACAGACCATGTATACCAACAGATCATGCATACACACAGATCATGCATACACACAGACCATGCATACACACAGAGCATGCATACCCACAGACCATGTATACATACAGATCATGCAGACACACAGATCATGCATACACACAGACCATGCATACACACAGGGCATGCATACCCACAACCATGCATACACACAGACCATGTATACATACAGATCATGCATACACACAGATCATGCATACACACAGATCATACATACACACAGACCATGCATACCTACAGAGTATCAAAAAGACCACATAGGCCACCACCTGATGATTCATTGCACTCTGAAAGGCCACAGGAATATAATAGTATATAATACTATAATGGAATAGTTCCAAGGTTCGAAGAGGCCTATCCCTAAACACTGTTGGAAGTGTAAAGACCATACCCATTATGTCTGCATATTAACGACAATTAAATTGGATCCAGTCTTCATAAAAAATATGGACATTCTGCCCTAAATAATGTCTGGTACATGTTGCCTGGCCGTACAAGGATGCAAGAACTGAAGGACTTAAAGGTGTCAGGGGTCTGCGATTATGAATCGTAAGTGTCTGAGCCTCGACCTACATAGGAAAAGCCTTTTATTCTGGTTGATAGGCCCCCTGTCCTCTCCCATCCCAGGCCCACTGCCCTGTTCACTCCGCTATTGGGGTCACCCAATATGAGGCGGGGGCCATTTTTAGCCACAGTAATAATATGTGGCCCCTTGGAATAGGAGGGGAAATCAGACCAATTAGAAGGCCTTGTTGGTCCTGGACTGTGGGAAAGAGGATTTTTGTGTCACACAAAAGCGCTTTGATAGATGTCATCCTTTGGAGAAAAGATTTAAAGAATAAACGTTGTTCACTTCCGAAGCTGAACTTTTTAGCAACCTATTGCACAATGTGCTCCGGAATTAAACATTTTAAATGTGTCCTAATGTGTTCAAGGTTGGTGAATCCGCCAATGATAAAACGGCAATTTTTCTTACAGCATGTCACCGACGACAGTTCCTTTTCTTAAGCTGAAGCCGCAAGAAAGAAAACGCGATGCTTTGGCTGAGGGGAATATTCTGGAATCTCTTCAGACGTGACCAGCTATCATTCAGTATTAAGAAGGAAAGAAGTCCAACTTACCAGCCTGTCACATTGGCTGGAACGCATCGCTCTGATAGTCCGTGACAGCATCAAAGGGAAAAGTCATAG
>JACXGK010001005.1:0-25024 GCA_016801125.1 Novumbra hubbsi
GCCACGTCTCGTCCGATACAGCATTCATATGGCGTGGCCACGTCTCGTCCGATACAGCATTCATATGGCGTGGCCACGTCTCGTCCGATACAGCATTCATATGGCGTGGCCACGTCTCGTCCGATACAGCATTCATATGGCGTGGCCACGTCTCGTCCGATACAGCATTCATATGGCGTGGCCACGTCTCGTCCGATACGCCCGACGGAACGGAGTCTGTGTCCGAGGAGCGGCCCCGCTGGCGTCTCCCCGACGCGGTCCTGATGGAACTCCCCGTGCCCCCGGAACCGGTGGCGTTTCTCCTCTCTCTCCTGGAAGCTCTCCAAACCCGAGCGCTCCCAGCCCGGACCCGCCCTCCGGCGATGCGCCCGAGCAGGCGACGGGAACAGGGGGTCGAGGGTCACAGGTCATGGCATCGTTTGTAGAATAATATACGGCGGAGTGCCGGCTGAAGGTGGCTGTTTACCGAGGTTGAGGCGAGGATAGAAGAGTCATACCAAGGTGTCTACTCCTCTAACGTCCCCCCTCCCCCCCAGCAAATAGCAGGCTGGCCTGATCTCCCTAACCCCTCGACAGACAGACAGAGCAATGTGAAGAGGCTCAGGATTCACAGCTATCACTCTCCAGCACCCCCCCCCTCGTCATTATCTGCCGAGCCGAGACTGGAGAGGTCTGAAGAGGTTTTCAAATCCAGTGAAGCCTGTCACATTACAAAAACATGTCGCTTTAAACTAAATGTGAAATATCAGTAATTGAAGCGATAAATCCCACTGTTGTGTGAACCCCCCCACCCCACCATCCAGTCTCCTCCCGCTCTCCTCTCTAAACCCCCCCACCCCACCATCCAGTCTCCTCCCGCTCTCCTCTCTAAACCCCCCCACTCGTCCGTCCGTCTCTCTCTCTCGCTTTTAGTGAGGGTACTTTTGATGAGCGGTAAATTGGAAATTATTTTGTGTTGTAATGCAGCGCTGGAACGTCTCCCTATTATCATCCGTCAGTCATCGCCGACAGAGAAATTACTCCGCTGTCAATCTGGCTATCAAAGGATGTGGGGGGAGGGGGGGCGGGGGAGACTGATCAATATGGGGGGGGGGGGGGGGGGGGCGGTCCATCACAATGACTCTGTTGTGATGGAATAAATCTAAGCTGCGGAGGAATTTAGCTGTCACCGACTCCTTCGTGCGAGCATTCTTTGTACCGGCAGACACACAAGCGTGTGTTTGTGTGTGTGTGTTAGCAAGTGTTTGTGTAGGTGTCATTATCCTCACAGGCCCTGTCTTGCGAGGGCAGCGGCAAATGAAGCGTCACTGTAGATAAGGGGGAGGCAGAGTACGAGGCGGATATTCATGATGACATTCCTCCACACGGCCGGCGTTTACAGGCCAGAACGTCGTGGTTGGGAGTTGAGCTCCTTTGGAGAGCGTGTGTACAAACCAGTGAGGGACTTCATTTACAATCGACAGTTGCCAACTAGACAGACACATGGACCAAGAATGAAGAGACACACGGCAATTTCACCCAGAAATGGCATGTTGATTGGGTTTGTACGGCCTCACAGTAACACATCCGGATACATTTAAGTAACGTCGGAAATCGAAATAAATGAGTGTGTGTGTGTATACGGTATATGTACTACCGTTATATACTGTAACGCACCCTGTGATGTAGTGTGTGTCTGATGTTTGTATGTGTCTGATGTTTGTTTGTGTGTGTGTGAGGTTTGCGTGTGTCTGCTGTTTGCTTGTGAGCGATGTGTGTGTGTGAGGTTGGTGCGTGCGTGTGATGTTTGTGTTGTCTGACTGTATGTGTGTAAGTATTGCAATGTTGAGTAGCTCAGCGGTATATGAGGACCCCTGTATTGCTCAATGCTAAATTAATTGCACCAATTATTCACGGAGAGAGTTGTCTAGTGGCGGCCTTCGGAGGGCGAGGCCCTGACCGCTCTCCCTCATTTTTAATTGGCTGTCCTGTTGAATAATTGATTGGCGCAAATGGGAAATGGATGGGAAGGTCTAAGTGTCTTTCATCACACCAGGCCGGACCCTTTGACAGCCAGGCACAAACAAACCCGCTGCTCTCCACAATAAACAAATACGCAGGCTAAATCCACACACAGGCGGCACTGGCTGCACACACAGATAGGACTTCATACACACACACACATACACACCCAAAGATAGGACTTCATACACACACACACATACACACACACAGACGTTGCCCAGCATATATTTGCCACATAACAATGAAAATGGCCATGGTGCAGAGAGCATCAGCAGGATTGAATAAACCTCTCTGTATTGCTGAAGGATTCCTTTTCCATGCATCTGTGTGTGTGTGTGATATTGATGGGGGTAAAATAGAAGCGATGACCGTATGAGTGTTGGACCCCGGGCTACTATATTACAGTAGAGGGGAATACAAGGGAAGGAAGGGTGTGAAATGTATTCTTTATACTCCAGTAAAGTCAATCCAGATATGACCACACAACACCAACTGTGACTACATAAATGATCCCTTACACACACACACACACCGGCCCGGTAATCAAAGACCATTAACTCCCAGTTGCTCTCACAACAGAACAGATGTAATATTCATGAGCGGCGTGGCCCAATGACAGTGGTGTTTACCTACAGGCTGGAAAAGAAACAATTAGTGCAGCGCCGGGCCTCGCTGTCCGGCAGACGTCAATACCTCCCGATGCTCTACTAATCCTATTGACCGACCGAAGCGCTTCTTTCCCGCCTGTTGACTAGCTAAACAGCGAGGAGGAGAGACAGTCCTTCCGCTTGGGGCGGCGTTCTGACCCCGGCAGAAACCGAGGCAGAAATCACAGTAGAAGCGCGAGACTTCTTACGATCGCTGAAGACAGCTGGGCTGGAGCCGCCCACTCCTGGAGAAAGCGACGGGGAGAGCGAGGACGCCTGGAGAACCGGGCCAGCTGTTGGGGCCATGGCGGTGGGGAACAGGTGTCTGACTCCACCCGCACAGCTCTCCTCAGACCTGCCGTAGCTCCGTCCTTTGCCAAAGTGCTGCCCTCCGCTTACAGGTCTGGTCACATCGATAACGCCACCAAATGCAAATGTGACCATAAGGTTTGACAAAATGAACGTTCCGTTGGTAAGTACGAGTAACACTGAATCAAGGACGTTCCCACGTGGACAGAATGAGGTGGTTATATTGGCCTGATGCTGAGGGGCACGCCATGTCATACGAAGCTCCTGTCGATATCTAGGCTGCTATCAATAATGTGGAACAGTGCTATGATAAGCCTCCGGGATTTCTGAGGTCATTCTGTCAGCACGACACACACACACTTGTCCTTATCCCTCTGTTTGCTAGTGACTTGAAGCACAGTAGGTGCTGACACAAAGACAAACAGAGAGACACACACACAGACACACACAGACAGATCCACGCCAACACCTTTCATTATCTGCTACATGCAACCCTAATCTCCCAAACTAAAACCAAGGAGGAGGTTTCCAGAACCACCCACTTCAGAGAGGGGATGACGGGTTTGGACGTCTGTCAGTCAAACGGTGAGCAAAGGTCCGAGTGAACCGAGGCGGTCAAAGCTGAGCGAGCGTGCGTGCATGCGTTCACTTGCGACAGCCAAACAGCTGAGGAAATGTAGAGGTGTGAGAGAAATACCAACTTCAGGAAATCCCAGCACTGCAGCCTCCGAATCTGAGGGCTGTCAATCAGGGTGAGTGGCAACCCCTTTTTTGCTCAGAGAAAAGGCAATAAATTGGGTTTCCAGATAAGACCTAGCAACACCACCGCAACGCCTGACAACAAAAAATGAGCTGATATTTCTGTAGGCCACTTGAGTGCTGTCAATCAGCATGACTGGCAGGCTCAAACGTCGCCGGTGGAAACAGAGAGGCGAAAACAGATTGCAGAGGGGGAGAGGGACGGGGAGATAGGGAGAGAGAGCAAGGGAGGAAAGGCATTTAGCTGGACCAGAGGTAAATGAAGAAATATGATCATTGAAATGATGAGATTGTGGCGCTTGCTTGGTGTATGAACCCCCACAGGCATGTGTACACACACACACGCACACGCACACACAAACACAAACACACACACAAGGACGCGCTCTCACTCACAAAAGCGTTGAGGCAATAATGTTCTGCCAAACTACACATTGCCAAAATCTCTTGGGAGCTCGAAAACCCTTAAAACTGAAAGAAGCCGTCGAACAACAAAAAGAGCAACAACAACAACAACAACCACACACACTGCCGAGCTTCTGGAACAACAGGATAAGTTTGTCCCGTGAAGGCACAAGAAGTATGGCCCGAGGGAGATAGTACCAACAGTAAATGATTACCTTTTTACAAACCGGGCCGTGGTAATAAAATGTCCAGGAGAGTATTATCAATTCACCAGCTCAGTGAAGATAGCATTTATAGAGCCATGGACAGAGAAAAGGATCGCTATCAGCACCTGAGACCACATCTGTATTCTTCACTGCGAGTCCACAAGGGCGGAACTCAGACCTGTATTTGTGGTGCGTGTGTGACTGTGTGTGTCCAGGACAGACAGAGGGAGAGAGCACGAGGAAGGGGGGAAAGAAAAAGAGAAATATATAGAGTGAATACCTGACCTGACTGAAATGTGACCACGGCGTTGCGATCGGGAGAGTCCGCCACGGGCATGTGCACACTCACTAATGAGGTGGAAGCTGAGCTGCACTTACAAATCTCTTGCAAAATGTATGATCCCATAAAACACATGTTTCCCTCAGAACTTTCAGACGCAAAAGGAAAACACTACCACAATGTACTATCGCAGCTGCAAGCCTTGTGATTAGCTGCCATGAAAAAAGCTTAATCAACATCTAGTTATTTATTTTAGCATGCCTCTCAAACCTGAACTAATTGCAAATTGTTACAACATTGTAGATAGTTAGTGATATACATATGTAATGCCTTTATCCTTGAAAATGTTTTGTGTGTATAATGTTTACTTGTTATTTTCCACTCTATTTGGCAAAGTAAAGAAAGATTTCCCATGGTAATACAGACCTTTAAATTGCAACTTGAAAGAGAGAGTGAGCCAAGGGAGAGAAACAGGGAGAAACAGAGAGGGAGAGGGGGGTGTAGCCTGTCCCAGGTTGTGAGCCCCTGTCACTGCTTGGCGGGACATTACAGTATGTTAAGCAGGAGGACTATTGATGTGATGTCACCTGTCTTATCTGTATACAATCCCTCCCACCACACACACACAGACACACCCCGTTCTTCATCACCCCAAATCCAGGAAGGATCTACAAAGATGTGGCTGTACAGCAGTAAAATCGGATGCATACTTTCCTATGTTCAGACTATGCAGTGTAGTAGCCACAACAATCCAGTTTGTGCGTGTTGGTTTATTTGTGTGTACGTTTGTGTATGTATGTCTATTTGTGTGTGGGTGTGTATGTCTATTTGTGAGTGGGTGTATGTCTATTTGTGTGTATATCTATGTGTGTGTGTGTCCAGAGCATCCGGCTAGGCTAGCACACCACTATGAAATCCCTTATTAAAGCTGCACAGCCTTAGGATCCCTATCTAAACAACCGGAGCCATCGTGCAACAGGAACACAGACGTTGGTTTTCTTCACCCTCTTTTCCCCCCACTTTCTTCTCACAGGTGACATTAAAGATTTCATGGCCTGAGCGTGTGTGTGAGTTCATAACACATGTCGGGTTTTGGCTAGTTTGCCCTTTTAGGATGAATCTCTCTGCCTGTGGCTCTGCCTCACCCTTTAATTAGACGATGGGGAGACAATACTAACCCCGAACACAGACACACATCTTCTATGGTCCTCCAAGGACTCCTTTTATACCTGGCTCTAGTCACTTACGGAGGACTAAAGGAGATGAAGAAAGAGAGACAGAGGGAGAAGGAGAGAAGGAGGGACAGAGAGATGGAAAAGGATTAAGGGAGAAAGGAGGTATGAGAGAGAGGAGGGGGACATAGAGAAGGAGGAATGAGAGAGAGGAGGACATAGAGAAGGAGGAATGAGAGAAGGAGGGAAGAGAGAGAGAAAGGGGACATAGAGAAGGGATGAGAAAGGAAGGGGAGACCTGAAGGAATACGCCCGATGCCCGCTTCGTTTTACCTCCCCAGTACACTAACAGAACAGGTAGGGTTAGTATATACTTTACATTTTGGGTTCTTAGGTTATGAATTGCACTTGGAAAAAAGACTGTTGACTTTCATAATTGCTACACGCTCAAGGATGGACACAAGTACTCATGTTAAACCCCAGGCAATGTCAAACCCTTTCCCTTCCCGTGGTACAACAACACCAATCAAGTATCCTTTCCACCGATTGTGTTCCCTCTCTCCCCAACGACTCCTGTCAGACTAAACAACCCTAACGCTAAACTTAGCGACCGGCAGCTCGTGCTTGCTACTTTTGCCTCAACATCACAAGAACAGAATTACCCAAACAAAAGCCTAGATACTAAAATGAAACACACAACAACAGAGAAGCTCGTTATGTGGAAATAAGAGGTCACTTAATTGGGGTGTGATAGTCTAATAGGCAACACTCTGATTACCGAGCCCTGCACACTGGGTCAAATTAGCCCAGCCATAAGCAGCCAGGGGATTCAATTATGTTGGGAAGAATGAAATAATGCATGGAAACCCCCTAATAAGGGAACTACAACAGGAAACATGGGACCCTGGGTAAAAAAGGGGATAATTGCCTGTTAGTTGGAAAGTTGAACCTGTTGGCTAATTAGGAATGCCAAAACCCTGGATGAGACAAGCCGGCGTATGACGTCCCTGTTTGTCCCCACCGCTCACGTCGCCACTTCATTCACATAGAAATGGAAGGCATAGAGCAGTGAGGCAGATCTCTGAAAAACGAGCGGGCGCCACAGTTTCAGCCAATTGGGATTTAATAAAATAAACAGAGGACTGTTAGACACATCTAAAAAGATGGAAAGAGTTCTTGTCTGTAGATGTGTGCCATTGCTGTGTCTGTCATGTCCATGCCAGAACATCTTTACCCCCAGATAATCCTCCTTAATGGCAATACAGAACCAAACACTATTCCTGACACTTTGTAACAGGTAGAAATCAATAAAATGGAACAAATATTTGTTTGTCTGGAAAATTGAATTGTGGACTGAGGAAGCGCTATTTGTGACATTTCTATCTGAAACGTTCCAGTGTTTCACTTTTGAATGTGGCTCAGGTGGGTTCCCTCCTGCTGAGGGTCAAGGGTCCCAGCACAGAAGGGGGTTAGAAGTCAGGGGAAAGATAGAAGAAGTGATTCCCTCCAATCATTCCTGCCAGATGGACAGCAACATGGTGGCCTTGTAAAGGTTTGTGTGGACCGGGCCAAAAGGGCAACCTGTGTGAGAGAGACGCAATCACAAGCAACATTTCATCTCCTCTCCCTGTAACACAACCCCCCACACCCCTCCCCCCACTCTAACACACCTCCATGTCTGTACCCCGAACCTCCTTTTTCACTTCATTTCTCTCCCTCCCTCAGTCTCACTCTTGCCTCTCTCTCTCTGTCTCTCTTTACCTCTCCTTAGTCTCCCTCTCTCTCCCTCTCAGCCTCTCTCTCCCTCTCTTTCTCTACCTCTCCCTCAGTCTCTCTCTCCCTCTCTCTTTCTCTACCTCTCCCTCAGTCTCTCTCTCCCTCTCTTTCTCTCCCTCTCAGCCTCTCTCTCCCTCTCTTTCTCTACCTCTCCCTCAGTCTCTCTCTCCCTCTCTCTTTCTCTACCTCTCCCTCAGTCTCTCTCTCCCTCTCTCTTTCTCTACCTCTCCCTCAGTCTCTCTCTCCCTCTCTTTCTCTACCTCTCAGCCTCTCTCCCTCTCTCTCCCTTCTCAGCCTCAGCTGGCAGGCAGACAGAGGCCTAGCGGTAGTGGCCTCCTCTGTTTACGGTGCTGTCTGTAGTGCTGTCTATATCACTGGTGGACGAGGGACTGAATAATGAATGGGGTCGTATAGGAGCCGGAAGGCTGTCTGGTCCCAAATCCAGATTCCCCAGCCGGGAGAGAAGCCCCATTCAACAACACCCCTGCAGCCTTCACTCACGCACAGAAGGGCGTGTGTCTGTGTGTTTGGGATGAGGCCCTGTCATCCCCACACGCAAACCCAAAATTGACAAACACTTGTCTGACCTCACCCTGTGACCCCTGTGGTACAAAACACAACCCTCTAATCATCCAATCAGAACTAAGGTAAGGTATACTGCTCCAATGGTGGATGGCTTTTTAAGGAGTGCACTATATTCGGGAGGGATAAGAAACTCCTTCAACCCTCGTTGAAGGAAACAAGGACGCGTGGAAAGGACCACCACAAACATATACTGCTACTTATTCATTATCTTCAGCATCTGGCACTGCCATTTTGGTTTTCTTGTTAACCAAAATGGAAGGCCAGGTGGCTTGGATATAGCAGATTATTTAGCTTAGCAGTTGTGGCAGTGGAGTGCCTAGTTGGGGCATAAATCTAGGAAACCCCAAGGCTTTGTTCGACGGTACAGACCAAGAGCCATTGTCTCCGCAGTGTCTCTTACGTACACAGAATGCATGTCAGCCTGCCCCCCGAATGGCTGCTAACTAGCAAGACAAAATGTCTCTCAGAGAGGAGCTGTGTGAAACAGACAAGGCCCTGTTTGTTGCCACTGACGTCTGATAAATGCTTCCGTCTGGGGGGAGTTTTCACGCTCGTCGGAGCGGGTCATTATGCAGTCAATGCTGGTGTTGCCGGGCGCCCCGCGTCCGTTTACCGGGCTCAATGCTACCTCCACCCCCCCACCACCTAACAGCATGTCCCCCACGCTGACACTGAGCGGCACTCGCCACGCCTCTGCTGTGGTACCTTAACCGGGCCCTTGGTACCGGGTGTAGAATGGGGATTGGAGGGAAACAACATGCAAATCAACAAATAACCTCCCAGGGACCGTGAGAGACAGACAAAGAGATGGGAGGGAGGGTGGTACAGGGAGTGGGGGGGGGGTGACTCAGGGAAAGAGAAATAAACAGAGGGAGAGAGGGGGGGGCACGTGAGAGAGGGAGAGAGAGGGGGAGAGAGAGGGAGAGAGAGAGAGGGAGAGCACGAGAGAGAGAGGGAGAGAGAGGGGGAGAGAGAGGGAGAGAGAGAGAGAGAGGGAGCATGAGAGAGAAAGGGAGAGAGAGGGAGAAAGAGGGGGAGAGGGGGACACGAAAGAGAGAGGGAGAGGAAGAGAGAGGGGGATGAGGGAGAGAAAGGGAGAGAGGGGGATGAGGGAGAGGGGGGGGGGCAAAGGCAAACTGGCGAGTCCCCTGTTGGTTGACTATTTGTAAGTGTTCTCTGTCGTAGAGGACTCTCCTATGTCTTACAGTGCAAAAACAATCAAGGCCTAAAAAGGGATCCGTTTCCAGGGGGAACAGGCCCACGGAAATCCAGCAGGGAACCAGGGGCGTTAAACACAGGGGAACAGTCCAATTAACACCAAAAACTGCAAACGGCTTGAAGCCCATGCACACAGCCAGGACGGGAGGACTTCCTGTCCCGGAGATCAGGTGTTGCGTGTTAAACGTAGAAACGCGTTAGAAGGTTTTGTGCAAGATTGTTGCCAGGCACTCCTCAACCGGTTGTAATGAGTTGGCTTACATACTTCCCCTCATTGTGAATGAAAGGTCTCTGTGAACAACAGCGGGCAGAAAGGCAGATGAACACACCGTCTTGCGGATGAAAGGACAGACGGATGGACAGGTTTTTCTTATGAAGGAATGTCTTGCCGCAACGAGCGCGTCGCGATTGTGACAAACACTGTCACAGGAAAACGCCAAGCCTCAAATACATTAGCGATCATCCGAGCCTGCAAAATAACCCATGTAATGAAATGTTTCTAGAAGATGTGCCTCAGACCGCACCGTTGTATCAGCTTTGGAGAAAAGCGATTTTCACTGCGATGGGGTTGGAACAACTCCCGAAAATGAACATGTCTGTTTCCAACCCGAAGTGTCACCTCACAGTCACATAGAAACAGATGTTGGTTGTGTCTGCACATTGAAATCCACACCAGAGAATGAGCTGATGCGTCTTGTTTCTGGGGGGGGACCTGCGTACACGTGTAAGCATGTATGTCAACCGACAGGTACATGGGAGGGCCACGTATTGTGTTAGATGCTGAAGAGATTTCTCTTTCTATTTTGTGCTTTCGGTTTTTTCCCCACTTGCTTCTGCTAACCTGGTTTTCATGTCGATGATTGGATTGAGTGAGAGTACATGATGGAGAGAGACAAAGAGAGAGCTAAAGGTAAATATGTGTGAACATGGGGAGGGACAACATGTTGGAAAGAGAAAGAGAGAGAAAGAGTTCATAGAGTGAGAGAGATGGAAAAAGGAGGAATGAGAACAAAACAACAAGAAAGACAAGAGACAGAAAGAATGAGAAATAATTGATAATCATTCTTTGACAGAAAGAGACAAAAACAACAATCACACAACTCAAGTAAAAGACACATTTGTTCACAACACCACATGACAACCCGCAGGTCGTATTTATTGTTAAGACCATTGTTTAAAAAGTGCCCCTTTCGCCACTCTCGATGCCAGCAATCGATCTGGCATTATTAGGGGCAAACACATTCGGGGCTAATCAGGAACAATGCTTTGAAGAAGGCGGGAATGAGCCGCTAAGTGAAGAACACGCGATTATGAGGCGTTTGATTGCTATGCCCCTAAGATGTGCTATTATAACCGCAGTTGGAAATTGGTGAGATTTGTTCCAATTAACCAGTGGGATAAAGACGCTCTGGCAATGTTAATGATGCGCTACAACCTGGGTGGTTATGGCAGGGTGTAGCATAATGCCATAGCTAGATATTAGCATTGACAGCTAGCAGGTTATATACACTTAGTGTTTCACATAAAAACACTTACAAACAATTCGCAGCCTAAAATGCTGAATTTCTATTTGTCAACGGATGCCGCACTGCCTTTTGTTGACCAATGGAAAAGGTGTGCCCTCCTCATTTTCCATCAAACTCATTGAGACACCCAGTCACCTCTCTTCAAATAGTCAACGGCAAAGCTTGCAAGTGGAAACCTTGCCATTTGGCTAGGCCTACCTCCATGTCCAAATCACAACACAAAGACAATTGTCTTCACCATTTCATGCAAACAAATGTGTCACACCAACAACATTTTCTTTCAGTCCTCTTTCATATGAACAGTAGTTGCGTTTTTGTTCTATTCTAATGATCATTTTCCACCATTTGCCCGGCTCTAATTCCCCTTTCTTGTAATGCTTGCTCTCTTTCTCTCTCGCCCTGTCTGTCTCTCTCCCTGTCTGTCTCTCGCCCTGTCTGTCTCTCTCCCTGTCTTTATCTTTCTGTCTCTCTCTCTCCCCTTTGATCTTTGAGAAGGGCTTTAATAAGAAGGGCGAATAAAGACGGGGAAAAGAGGGGAGGGAACGACGGCGGGAGGAGCGTCCCAGACACCCGCGTGTCCATCAATCCCAAACACCGGGCCGTGACTGGGCTACGCGGAGGGGGGGGGGCGGGCGGACGGAAGAGCCTGCGTTTGATCAGTGTCGTTCAAAGGGAGAAACAGCAGGAAGGGCCATCACAGCCGATTTGCCTCTCGCCGCCAGGCCCCCTGCCATCCCCACGGAGAGCAAACACAAGCAGGTTTAACATCTACCTTCATAATCGTTCCCTCACGCTCGCCTCGATCCCTCGGCCTCGATCCTTTATATTTTTAACTTCCGCTGGCTTGAGCGCTCCTCAACCCAGGACGAGACACAGACCCAACCCGGGACGAGACACAGACCATTGCGTCCTGTCACCGCATCAGCTGTGTACCAGAGCTGCAGCGTTTCTTTCCCCCGTGCTTTTTGACCACGTATTCCCTACCTCAGTAACGTTGCGTTGCTGGCTTCTGCCTCGCTCTGCAACCGTGTACCGTTTTTGACCAAAGGCCAATTTAGTGCCATTCTGGATTTTTGGGAGTACAGCGGCTAGCTACCGCTTGCTTTTCTCTTCTGAGGTAAACCGACGGGTCAGAGGGGAAAGACGATATAAGGTTTCCTATTGGCTCCAGAGAAGGAAAGTATCTCGCTCAATTGTATCGGGGGGTTACAAGAACACTCCAACCATACAAAAGAGAAAGATACCATTTCTATCTCTTTCCTTCTGGTTTCTTTTTTTTTTTATCTTGAGCAAGAGTCAAGTGAACCAGAAGGAGAGAGATAGAAATGGTAGATGGAGATGGTAACGAGGACTGAATACAAGGAGCATGACATGAAGAAAGAGGCTGAAACGTCGGTTGAGTTGCAATTAAAACGCGTGAAGAAAAACACAGAATTGCGCCTACAGCTATTACAAATGTGATTCAGAAGACAACACTCATCAAAAATTGTTGTTTTGAAGAATCGATTCATATGATTGAAATCCTCCTTTTTTAAGTTATCCGTTGTTAAGTAAATCAAATGTGTACAGCTCTCATTAATATGAGCAAAAAGTGTAAATGTTTCTTTTCAGCACTTGTCTGTAGGTAGGTAACTCTTAATAAGGCTAAAAACGTAGTTGGTCTACCATTTTAAAGTAGAAAAAGTTTAGGCTTTATGCCTAACCCTTATACCTAACATTATCCTTATTATTATTAAATACCTAACGATAAACTATAATAGCTCGCAAATAAAGCCAAATCCTTACCTTAACAGCAAACATTAATCTTAATACCTAACCCTAACCTTGACACCTAACTGTAAACTTGATAACTAAGCCTTACATTCATTCTTAATACCTAACCCAAACATTGATACCTAACCTTAAATGTAATACAGAGCCATAACTGTAACACAGTACAAACACCTGAACACATTCTACTGTCTACATACACACTCTCACTGATTCCATGACAGCCCTCCCATAAGACAGTGGGAGACAAGTACCAGATTTATTTCTTATAGGACCAAAAGACTGAAGATCATTGTCTTGGTGTTCACTGTGCACGAGTGTACGTGGGTGAATTTGAGTTGCTTTGTATGCATGCATCTACATTGTGTGTGTGCTGATTCCCTGGTGGTGTAGAATAACCCACCTGCGTGCAGGTAGGCCAGGTCCGGGTTCTCAATGTCGGGGTGATGCTCCTTCAGGTGGTTCCTGAAGTCCATGGGGCCGTTGGTGCCAAAGTCACACTTGGGGCAGTTATACATTTTCACTCCCTCGTGCTTTCCTGTGTGCAGGATGTGCTTCCGGATGTTCTCCGCACAGTTGGATCTTTTGGGAGATGAACCGACGGAGATCAAAGGAAAAATTGTTCATTCAATTAGAAGATAAAAACACACAAATAAAAGCCAAACAAAGGCACAATTACAAAATCCCTAAACAGTTGAAGACATTCCCACAGAAGCTTAACAGTACTGGCATTTGTTGTACTAATGAAAGTAGTCACTTGGGTTAAACTTAAACAGTTTGTTTATTGGAAGCACAGTGGACATGTTCAGGGAGCATTTGTGCTTGGAAAGACTCTGGCAGCCTCCACTGACAATACTGTTGTCACGGAACATGCGTGCGAACAAACATGCAAACGTCTGCAAGTGTTAATGCCGTAGTCGTTTGTGGTGACATCAATTTGAGGGGCATTGTACAAAACATCAGCGACTGAATCGTGTTGATCTCAATCGCAGTATAAAATGCTGCTTTACACACAGGCAATGGCTCAAAAAAGCTGTTTTAAAATTAATCAGGGAGGTACGCAGGTCAAGATCAAGAAAAAACTACTGCCTGTCTTGCATTTGGCCAGAGCAAAGTTAGTGTAGCAGGGCAACCTGTTTGTCTTTTGTTTTGCAAGGTTGGCTTTTGGTATATTAGTAGTATAAATCACGCAAGTGCTAGGTAAATGCACAGTGAATGCCCTGTAGCTGTGTTAGCTCTGTTAGCTCCATTCGCCATGTTAGCTGTATTAGATCTGTGAGCTCATTTAGTCGGGTATTAACTCTGTAGGTATTAACTCTGTTAGCTACATTAGCCAAATCAGATATGTTAGCTGTGTTAGCTTATCTACCTGCGTTAGCTTTGTCAGCTGTGCTAACTGCAGAGTACTCATGTAGCGCCTGAATTACATTTAGCAGTGTTACAGTAGCTCTATTGTACTCGTGTAAGGGGGTTGAAAGGATGCGTGCTGTGGCCAGGCAGTGATCTAGTGCATGGTTCTGGCTGTAATGATGTCAGCGGAGGGAGTCACACCGAGGCCTTCTGATTAATGATGCAAGCTGACCTGGTCCCAGGCCCTATCTAGACCTGCTTCAGGGCATATACACAACACACACAGACACATGCGTAAAGACACGCCAACACACACGCACACACACACAGACAGACAGACCTGGGCTGGGGTGACAGGCATACATGGGTTTTAAGGACATGGGTTTTAAGGTTTTAAGCACACGCACAAAGGGAAAGACAAGGCAAACCTGTGCACTCTCTTCACAAAGCCATACGCAACCTGCACAAACTCACCACAGACGCCACATCACGCGAGGGGCGTTGCGGAAGCCCCAAAACAACACGCACACGGCATCACGCGTGATGGATGAGGCTCTTGTGTTGGTCCTGGTCTGACATTCTTGGACAGTATAATACGCAATTACTCTCCCTTATCACCTTTGCTGGGACAATAAAGCCTTCCGGTGCAATAGCTCACAGCGGGCAAGGGGAGAATTTGTTGTCCCTTTTTGCAGAGACACCCCTCTCCATCAGTTGTAATGTAAGGCTTTTCCCAAAGGCCTAAAAAACCACAGAGCTGTCCCACTGGCTGACGGGTGGCTCGAAAGGCCTACCGCGCACTGCATATTGTCCAATCAACACCCGGGGTGGGGGGGTGGCGTCGTCAGCAGGGATTTCTATGTCTCACAGGCCTCTAGCCGCCCCCTCAGTAGAGTTCTACGCTGGTATTCTTTTTACCAGAAGCACCTGTGCTCCTAAGTTGAAAAAAATCAGGGCTACAATGATACTTCAGGAGCACAATGTATCGAGGTAGAGTATTAATTGTGTGTTGATTTGTTAAACACAACAATTACAGTGGGGCAAAAAAGTATTTAGTGAGCCACCAATTGTGCAAGTTCTCCCACTGAAAAAGATGAAAGAGGCCTGTAATTTTCATCACAGGTACACTTCAACTATGACAGACAAAATGAGAAATAAAATCCAGAAAATCACATTGCAGGATTTTCTATGAATTTATTAGGAAATTATGGTGGAAAATAAGTATTTGGTCACCTTCAAAAACGCAAGAGTTCTGGCTCACACAGACCTGTAACTTCTCCTTTAAGAGGCTACAAAAATTATCCCAAACACACCGCCCGGGCAACAAAGGAGTGGCTTCGTAAGAAGCATTTCGGGGTCCTGGAGTGGCCTTGCCAGTCTCCAGATCTCAACCCCATAGAAAATCTTTGGAGGGAGTTGAAAGTCCGTGATGCCCAGCAACAGCCCCAAAACATCACTGCTGTAGAGGAGATCTGCATGGAGGAATGGGCCAAAATACCAGCAACAGTGTGTGAAAACCTTGTGAAGACTTACAGAAAATGTTTGACCTCTGTCACCTCTGACCTCTGTCATTGCCAACAAGGGGCCCTATAGTCTGTTAGATCTTTTTTCTCAGAAATTCTGTTCAACATTTTCTGAAATGTAGTTCTCTCTGTTTCAGGAATTTTCTTTCTGGCTTAGGATTGTGTTTTAGGATTCATTTCTACTAACCCTATAGATTAGGGTCCAACACAATTGGATGGCAAAGTACTCAAAAATAACTGACATCCACTTTTACAACAACTGGGTAAATATTGCAAAGAATAAAAATATATATACTGACAACAATTCCCAATTGCAACAAAGAACAATTCCTCCCCAAAAAACATCAAAAAGATGTACTGTACATCCGGAAAGTATTCACAGCTTTTCATTTAAAAAAAATCCTCAAAATTCCACACACAATACATCATAATGACAAAGTGACAAAGGTTTGTTTCATATTTTTAATAGATCTGCAAAAATTAAGAACAAAAATATAAACATGTACATAAGTACTCACAGCCTTCAGCAGCAATTACAGCCTCAAATTTTTTAAGTGTTCACTGTAGGATTTGGGTATTGGCCAGGTGATGAGCAGTGACTGGTTTCTTCCAGACATGACGCTTGGCACTCAGGCCAAAGAGTAGAATTTTTGTTTTATCAGACCTGAGAATTTTGTTTCTCATGGTCTGTGAGTCCTTCAGGTGCCTGTTGGCAAACTCCAGACGGGCTGTCACATGTCATTTATTGAGGAGTGGGTTCCGTCTGGGTTGTCTTCCATAAAGGCCCTGTTTGGTGGAAGCTGTGTCAGAGCGACCATCAGGTTCTTAATCACCTCGCTGACTATGGCCCTTCTCCCCCGATTGCTCAGTTTGGCCGGGCAGCCAATTCTAGGAAGAATCCTGGTGGTTCTAAACTTCTTCCATCTACCGGTGAAGGAGGCCACTGTGCTCATTAGGACCTTCAATGCATACATTTTTCTGTGCCCTTCCCCAGATCTGTGCCTACAATTCTGTCTCAGGGGTCAACAGACTATTTCTTGGACTTATGGCTAAAGATCCATGTTATCATTATGGGGTACCGTGTGTAGAATTTTAAGGAACATTTTTTATTTAATGCATTTTGGAATACGGCTAAAACATAACAACATGTGGAAAAAGTGATGTGCTGTGAGACTTTCCGGATACACTGTAGCTAGCATCCCTTAATGCTAAAGCCCTCTTACAGGAAAGGCCTCTTCATGTTGCCATACAATACAATACAACAGGGATGTGCTGGTAAACATAAAAATGGCTTAATGCCAGTATATAGACAAATAAAGAAATAACTCTCCATACATTTAGAAATCAAGGTAAATACATTTTTAAAACCAAGTAAAACCCCCTTTAAATTGTGAAACATTTATCTGTTTTCTGAGCCACATTAAAACAATTTCAAAACTTTCCTACAGTTGGAGAGGTCCTCTGTCACAGTCAGTAACAGTTAACAAGGATACTCATAAATCATGTCTGGAGAAAAATAAATATATAATATTCAAGACAAATTAACTGATTTTATGCCAGACTAGTGGAATAAATAGAAATCTGTTGTGAGTCGGAGCTAAAAGGTTTTAAAGAAGAGAGCGAGGGTGGGATCCCAGGGGAACGCTGCTATCTCTCAGATATGGTAATGTCGTAATTGTCATATTAAAACAACACAATGTGCGTTTAGGAGTCAGCAGGTGTCAGACGTGGAGAAAAGCCCACACAGACCTCCCACTGTAGCCAATATTAATTAGTCCTGAAGCCACGTTTCAACTTTCTCCACGTCGGTGAGGAGCGGCTCCCACCTCGCCATGGGAATCAACCCCGCCGCTTGGATATAGTCGGAATTCACTCCTTTTTCATGTTCCTAATGAATTTCCATATTTTCCTCCTTGACGACTGCATTGGTAATGGACTGGTAATTGAGGCTGTTCGTTAGCGGTGGATTTCAACGTGTGTCTTTGTGTTTAAAGAGAGGGGGACGTTGGCTGCAAAGGTACAGCCTACTCATCATTAACGCTCAGCCTTCGTTGGGCCATAGGACTTGCGAGGTCCACTGCCAGACATGCGCTGTTCCTCAAAGCTGCCTGGGATGTGCTCAAAGTAGCACTTTCCTCAGGCAGGCAGATTGAGAACGTGCATTGGGGGGATGGTGATGAAAGGTGTAAAGGAAAGATGTTAGCTATGGCGGCCACAGTCCCAGTAATGAATGGCCCTCTGGGAGCAATAGCCACAAGGCCTAAAATGGCACAGCAAGAGTATTTTGGACTGCATGAACATAATTAAACAATAGCCTCTGCTTTTTGGAATTAAATTGAATCCATGTGAAATATTACCGGTAATAATGCAGACCCCTATCTAAAAGCAAAATGATTAATTTATTTTAATGTTAATTTTACCTGCCCTACCAACTGCTATTGTTTCAAACCGACAATCTAACAAACCTATCAATATTTGTAACTGACTACCTAATTATTCATTTTGAAACGGCTGGAACAATGTCATATCGGCAACGTCAAATATTAAACGTCCTGGCACGATATGTCCTGTTCACAAGGTCAATAGACAGTGTCTCTGATAACCTCTCCCTAGTCCTGCAAAGCCACTGAGACATGGAAGGGCTAACAATGTAATTAGGATAGAGGTAAGAGTCTGATGACTTCTGGCGGCCCTCTTCCATTCCTCTTACACACATTAGAGAGGTGGCGGGGTGCGGGGTAATGTGACAATCATTTGGAGCGAGCTAAAAAACTATGGAGGCCAGGAAACAACTCTTTTCAATGAAAAAATGTTACACTTTTGCCGGGAATAGAATGTGAAGTGACTGCATAAGGCATACAATTACAGGAGACATGCGTTTATCATACAGAATCAAGCTGGGAATCGTCTGTTTTACAGATGCCGTGACTTGGATAACCCTTTTGTAGTAGGCAGCACAGTGGCAAATGGATGGTCATAACATTGTTTCGGCTGGTTTCTAGCTATCGACACGCACTGTTCCTGTTTGTTGTGAGATTAGCATGTCTAAGGATGGGGGATTTTCCGCTATATACTTCTTTAGTGTTTACATGTTTCATCTCTTTGTAAATAGTTAAAACTAATTCCACCTAATAAAACCTTAACCTCACAGAACAGCAGGTCCATCTCAGAAGTAGAACACAACAAAGAAACAGCTTCCTTTTCTTCAACCAAAAAAAGCCATCAAGCAGTACATCTAAAACCAATGATGGGAGCAATTCCTCCGCACCTGGGGGGGGGGACGCAGGGCCGTGGACGAAAGGCGGGCGAAGACGGATGGAGATGTGCAACGTTGCCAAAAGTTTTTCAATTTCACCGACAATTTCCCGTGTAATTACCGACGGTCTGTGATGGTGTTTTAATGACAGAGACCTGCCACTGGTTGGCTGATGACATCCAAGTGATGAGATGATGAAGCCTGTGGGAGATCAGACCTGTGTGTGTCTGTGTGTCTGTGTGCGTGTAGCGTGTGTGTGTGTGCAGTTAGACCCCCAGTCCTCCTACCATCAACCCCCGCCATCAGTCCCCCCATGCGTGGACCAGGCCAATGAGCTGTTACCTGTATTCGCACCAGGGGCATCGGTAGGGCTTCTCCCCGGTGTGAACGCGCTTGTGGCGGGTCAAGTGGGACTGGGTGGTGGAGGCGAAGCTGCACAGCTGACATTTGAAAGGTCGTTCTCCTGTTGGACAAACAGACAGGCAGACAGACAGGCAGACGGTAAAAGGACTTCGTACCACATCTTAACCCTGGGTTCTCTCTTAGCGAGCGGCTCTAGCTGACAATAACACCGTGTTCAAGGTGAACGGTAGGACGGTCGATTGTCAAGGTGTAATTATTGGATTGGACCCTTGTCAACGGCGCCGCGGACAGTACGAGGCTGGGTAAATGTAAATGCCTGTCGAACCGCGATAGCAAAGTCGATGAATTATGAATCGCTAAATTAATATTTATAACTAGACTTATGATCCTTGGGCGTCTGCCAGACCACGGCGAGGATTCGTTTCCTTTTCCCCCAAATTTCCCAAAAGCACTTGGTAGAGACGGACTCTTTGAAACAAACTGCCATTTTCCTAAGTGACAGAACGCCATGGTGACATAACTGAAATTAAAAACAACATCTGATTCAGTGATCTAGAATACTTCTCATGTGACTGTGTGTGTGTCGGCAGTCATATCAGAACATATCAGCACATCAATCGGTATCTGGTTATGGGCTTTCCATGTATATGCCAGGGCATTCATTTATTTATTTGACAATTCAAGTGTCTTTGTGTTTGACTGTGAATGTGTGTGTGTTCTCGTGTGGGCCCACCTGTGTGCTGGCGACGATGTTTGGTGAGGGCGTGTCGTGTGCCACCGGCAAAACCACAGAGGTCACAGAGGAAGGACTTCTCTCCTGGAGGGAACGAGAAGGAGGCATCAGGACACATAGCCGTCTTAACACAGGAGCGAGGGGAGCAAGAGGGACAGACAGACCGACAAAGATAGACCGACAGAGTGGTCTATAGAGTGGTCTTTTTACATTTCATTGCAGTACAACATAAAATCTAAATGGCATTAATTAGGTTTTTGCCACAGATCAACACAAAAAACTGTTAATCAAAGTCAATGTGAAAAACACTTAGTTTTAAATGATTTACAAATATAAAACTGAAAATGTTTGATCGCATTCAGTCAATATTTGACAGAGAAACCATACAGCCATGAGACTATTTTGGTATATGTTTTTACCAGCTTTGCAGATTGGGACACAGAAGTTTCTGTCATATCTTCTTTGCAAAATTGCATTTAAAAAGTTGAGTGGGGACATTTCGTAATTTTCAACTCTTCACACGTATTGTCCGATGGATTGAGGTCTTTGGGCCAACCAAGAGTGTTCAAAAAGCTGGATTAGTAACAAACTCTTACATTTTTGGCTCCAGAATGATAGCTGGAATTGTACCCCGATCAGAAACCATAGCAACAAATGCTCTGAAGAATCTATTCTGTGACCATGGCCTATCCCTTTGTGGAAAATTCTAATTGACATCGGAGCTGTCGTCATTTATCTGGCAACCTATACATGTCCAATTTAACCCAAAGTAGCTTTATTTTCACTATTTAATACTGAGTATTGCTTTGTGATTATCCCTAGTGATAATTTAAATAACACCACAGCTGGTGTTAAAAAAGCAGATTGGACGCTTGGCAGAAAATAACTGACAGTAAATTCCTAAGTAACGTGGCATGATTTATTTATGAAATAGGCCTACAAACATATGGGTGATTATTAATAATATATGTTTCAAATTTATACAGCACTTTTATTGCAATACTAATTATATTAATTGTCAAGCATATAACCCCGCATAGACAATAAAAAATGGCATTTTATTCATGAAGTGCTTTTCATGACAACATGTATTCTATTGTTGTAAGCAAGAGAAATAAAATCGAGGCAGCAGATAAAAATATAAGAACATAATACAAATTCAATAGAAAATAGTATAAATATATTCAATAAAAAATAATACAAATACAACATACAAAATGCTGAAAATGAGAAATTATATTGTTTCTTGAAAAATACATGCCCACTTTGAATTTCATGACAGCAACACGTTTAAAAAAAGCTTGGACAGCCCTGTTCAAGACAGATGCACAGTTGCTGCATTTCTGTTTGATATTTCTAATGACTTATTCCAATTTTTATAGCAGATTTTATTTTCATTCTGACAGTACGGACTTTTTCCATTTAGATATCATGCTGTACCACTATAAAGTGTGGACAGGTCCAATGAGAGTAAACACATAGTGGGGAGAACAAGTATTTGATACACTGACGATTTTGCAGGTTTTCCTACTTACAAAGCATGTAGAGGTCTGTAATTTTTATCAAAAGTACACTTCAACTGTGAGAGACGGAATCAAAAAAATCCCAGAATCCAGAAAATCACATTGTATGATTTTTAAGTAATTAATTAGCATTTCATTGCATGACATAAGTATTTGATACATCAGAAAAGCAGAAACCTTTGTTTGCAATTGCAGAGATCATACGTTTCCTGTAGTTCTTGACCAGGTTTGCACACACTGCAGCAGGGATTTTGGCCCACTCATCCATACAGACCTTCTCCAGATCCTTCAGGTTTCGGGGCTGTCGCTGGGCAATACGGACTTTCAGCTCCACCCAAAGATTTTCTATTGGGTTCAGGTCTGGAGACTGGCTAGGCCACTCCAGGACCTTGAGATGCCTCTTACGGAGCCACTCCTTAGTTCCCCTTTGTTTTGGGTCGTTGTCATGCTGGAAGATCCAGCCACGACCCATCTTCAATGCTCTTACTGAGGGAAGGAGGTTGTTGGCCAAGATCTCGCGATACATGGCCCCATCCATCCTCCCTTCAATGCAGTGCAGTCGTCCTGTGCCCTTTGGAGAAAAGCATCCCTAAAGAATGATGTTTTCACCTCCATGCTTCACGAACGGGATGGTGTTCTTGGGGTTGTACTCATCCTTCTTCTTCCTCCAAACACGGCGAGTGGAGTTTAGACCAAAAAGCTCTATTTTTGTCTCATCAGACCACATGACCTTCTCCCATTCCACCTCTGGATCATCCAGATGGTCATTGGCAAACTTCAGACGGCCTGGACATGCGCTGACTTGAGCAGGGGGACCTTGCGTGCACTGCAGGATTTTAATCCATGACGGCGTAGTGTGTTACTAATGGTTTTCATTGAGACTGTGGTCCCATCTATCTTCAGGTCATTGACCAGGTCCTGCCATGTAGTTCTGGGCTGATTCCTCACCTTCCTCATGATCATTGATGCCCCACGAGGTGAGATCTTGCATGGAGCCCCAGACCGAGGGTGATTGACCGTCATCTTGAACGTCTTCCATTTTCTAATAATTGCGCCAACAGTTGTTGCCTTCTCTCCAAGCTGCTTGCCTATTGTCCTGTAGCCCATCCCAGCCTTGTGCAGGTCTACAATTTTATCCCTGATGCCCTTACACAGCTCTCTGGTCTTGGCCATTGTGGAGAGGTTGGAGTCTGTTTGATTGAGTGTGTGGACAGGTGTATTTCATACAGGTAACGAGTTCAAACAGGTGCAGTTAATACAGGTAATGAGTGGAGAACGGGAGGGCTTCTTAAAGAAAACCTAACAGGTCTGTGAGAGCTGGAATTCTTACCGGTTGGTAGGTGATCAAATACTTAAGTCATGCTATAAATGCTAATTAATTACTTAAAAATCATACAATGTGATTTTCTGGATTTTTGTTTCAGACTCCGTCTCTCACAGTTGTACCTATTATAGAAATTACAGACCTCTACATGCTCTGTAAGTAGGAAAACCTGTAAAATCTGCAGTGTATCAAATACTTGTTCTCCCCACTGTAAATACAGAGGTTCTGATGATAGATTTTGTGTAACTATTTGTTCTAAGGAGAACCGTTTTGCCGCAACATTAAAGAAAGGGCTGGAGGGACAGAGACAAAGTGATAGAGATAGAGACATTGTGACAAAGAGACAGACATTGTGACAGAGAGAGAGACATTGTGACAGAGAGGGAGACATTGTGACAGAGAGAGAGACATTGTGACAGAGAGAGAGACATTGTGACAAAGAAATAAATAGACATTGTGACAGAAAGATAGAAAGACATTGTGACAGAGAGATAGACACATTGTGACAGAGAAATGCATTTTGACAGAGAAATAGAAAATGACATTGTGACAAAGAGAGACATTGTGACAGAGAGAGAGCCATTGTGACAGAGATAGAGACATTGTGACAGAGAGATAAAGATAAACATTCTGAAAGAGAGAAATACATTGTGACAGAGAGAGCCATTGTGACAGAGATAGAGACATTGTGACAGAGAGATAAAGATTGACATTCTGACAGAGATAAATACATTGTGACAGAGAGATGGAGACATTGTGACTTAGAGATGGAGAAAAAAGACATTGTGACAGAGAGAGAGGGAGGGGGACATTGTGACAGAGAGATAGAGACATTGTGACAGAGATAGAGACATTGTGACAGAGATAGAGACATTGTGACAGAGAGAAAGACATTGTGACAGAGAGAAAGACATTGTGACAGAGAGAGAGACATTGTGACAGAGATAGAGACATTGTAACAGAGAGAAAGACATTGTGACAAAGAGAAAGACATTGTGACAGAGAGAAAGACATTGTGACAGAGATAGAGACATTGTAACAGAGAGAAAGACATTGTGACAGAGAGAGGGAGGGGGACATTGTGACAGAGATAGAGACATTGTGACAGAGATAGAGACATTGTGACAGAGAGAAAGACATTGTGACAGAGAGAGGGAGGGAGACATTGGGAATGAGAGATACGCAGGGTTGGTAAACAGATGAGAGTGGGAAGAAAAAGTCACACATCAGTATCGCATACTCATCAGGCCTCTCACAGTTAACTAATTCCTCCAATCAAAAGTATCCGTGTAAATATGTCAAATGGGACGGAAATTGCCAGTGTGGTTTATTGACTGTGATAAAATCTGAAAAGCACCGCTGAACATAATTACATACTTGTCATCGCCATAAAAATTAGCTTTATTATCAATGGGATGGTTTTGTACAACTTCATTTCTGGCCGATGCCTTCCAGATGGGGCTGAGCTGAGCACTCCAGCGGGTTTTTTTTTTAGTACGCCACAGCGCCTCGTCTCTCTGTCGCTGCATCTGGCTCAGTCATTAACAGGATGATGACTCTCTCTCTCTCTCTTTCCCTCTCTGTTTCCCTTCGGTATCCATCTCTGTCGCTGTCTCTCCCGATGCTTCTCTGCCCCCTCACGTGATGCTCTCCCGAACTCACAAAATGACACTCATGTAAAGGTCTTTATCGGCTTGGGTGGGTGGGGGGGGGGGCGTACAATAAATAGTACAATAAACAGTGGAAACAAAAAACCACTGGAAAGTACTTATACTATGTTAACGGGTGATGGTAGCATGACACGGGAATACAAATAGATAGAGGGATACTGGTTGGGGTCACAATGTTTATGTTCAGCTGGTTGCCCTTTTCTCATGCCTGCCGGTCACAAATCATGCAGCTTTATTTCCCCAAGCAGACATGAGACTTTGTCAATGTTAGATTTCAAATGACTTGTTGGTCTAAATGATTTGAGGGTGATCTCGATCCCGCTCTTCATCTAGCTCTCTCTCTCCATATATCTGTCCATGTCTCTGTCCCAGTCTCCATCTATCTCTCTCTCTGTGTCTCTCTCTGTGTCTCTCTCTATGTCTCACTCTATGTCTCACTCTATGTCTCTCTATGTCTCACTCTATGTCTCACTCTATGTCTCTGTCCCAATCTCCATCTATCTCTCTCTGTGTCTCTCTCCATATATCTGTCCATGTCTCTGTCCCAGTCTACATCTATCTCTCTCTGTGTCTCTCTCCATATATCTGTCCATGTCTCTGTCCCAGTCCCCATCTATCTCTCTCT
>JACXGK010001005.1:33384-69427 GCA_016801125.1 Novumbra hubbsi
TATGTCTCGTAGTGTTGACACCTGCCCCTGGTATGTGTCTCGTAGTGTTGACACCTGCCCCTGAACAAACAATGAGGGGGGGACGCGTGCGCCATATGACTGAATCAAAGCGTCAAACCCATGTGTGTTCTTTACAGACCCACACACACACACGCTGTATTCATCTCTCTCTACAGATACATGGGTTTGTCAGGTCACACAATCCTCCTCGTCTCACCAGGCGCCCGCTCCTACATCATTAACCGCCGGCACTCAGAAACACCTCCTAAAACGGCTCCTCCGTCACATCGGCCTAATCTCACCGGCATATTCCGAATCCACCCATTCGCTCGCCCGCGCAGCGATTTGGCGGAGACTTTCTCCCGACGACAGATGTACGTCCGTGTCTGCTCGCCCCCCACACCCCATACCCCTAACGCCCACTGTCTGCGAGAGGTGAATAAGATGAGTGAAGAGATGCCATCTTTTATTGTTACCGTTATGCACAACACTCCTGTTTTATGAGCTAAGCGGGCCGGCCGTTTTATAGCCATGCGTTACGGCAGTGACACCCCACGCACGGGCCTCTCTCTCCGCTCGCTTTAATCTGGCCGAGTGTGATCTGAGCCCGGGTGGGGGGGGGGGGGCGTCTGCCGGGTGGGGGCCCCGGGGTGGGGTTGTGAGGATGTGTGTCTGTCTTCCGACCCCGATCGCATGGAGCTCTTTGATCTGGTCTCGCGGCACGTCAGGAGCCGCCACCCTCCGAAGGCCGGCCCCCATACATGTGCAACCGGACCGGCGCTGCTGAACAGGCGGGCCGCTGAGACGAGGGGGGGGGGAGAAAGTACCGGCGGTGAGTTCAACAGGGAGGGAGTGAGTCAGAGGGAGTGAGTGAGTCAGAGAGAGTGAGAGACGGAATAGGGGGTGAGAGAGGTCAGGTGACGTGAGACTGTTATGTATACTTATGGTTGTATTTCTGCCTCTCATCAGACGTTCACATCAAATGAACAAGCGTTACTTAATCTCACTACACGCACCAAGGAGAGAAATGCTGTTGGTTCTGTCGCTCTCTTTTTACCTCTCTCTCTCTCTCTCAAACTGATTTACATTTATATAGTCTAGTAAATGTATACATTTTAGAGACATTTTATGAGTAAGAATGAATAAATACTTGTCAGGTTTATAGAAGTCTCTCTTACTGAAAAATATTGATGTCCCATGTAGATGTAGACGAAAAGACTGATGGACAATGGTATTGCTAATCATATGAGGGGAAATGGCCTCTTTTCTAAGTCATGATCTGCAGGACATCTTACCATAGATTTAAAATGAGGCTCTTCTGAGACTAGAGGGACTGTACAACCAGAATAACACTTCTCAGCATTGTCGCCCCCTTGTGGTGAGGTGATCACTGGGATAGGCATGTGTCTACGTGAGCACAGTGAACTCCCACTTTGCAAAACTGTTTAATTCATGTACTGGTTTTCTATATTTTTGGAGGGCATTTTCACATTTTATTAATACGTTAGTGAGACTGGAAGTTGCAGAGGTTGAGAAGTTGGGGGAAGAATCCTTTTAAAGGGTCAGGGTAGGGACTTCACCCCTAGCTTCAGGTGGGAAAACAAGGTTAAATGTTTATTAGCTGTTACACCACAAACTTGGTGCCCAAGTACATTCAGCCCAAAATTGCCCGGCCCACCTGAGCGATACGAGCGTTCCAAGGTTTTAGAGGTCCCTCCATTTTCTAAACGTTAAAACAGGGGTTGGCAACTAGATTTGGCCAAATGTTGTCAGAGCAGACGGTCGTGAGGCACATGAAGAGATAGAGGTTAAGAGACATTTTGAAATGAAACGTACTCAGCTGAATGTCTGGGGCTTTTAGTGTATCCTGACCTCCTTGGGTAGCCAAATGCATTCGCTCGCGGGCCCACTTGGGCCACGGCCCGCCCCCCCACCTCTGTGTCGGGGTGAGCAGTCTAACGGGAGGAAACGCACCGCCCCGTTTTCACAACGGAGAGGGAGAGGGAGAGAAAGAAAGGGAGAGGCCAACTTTCCCCTCCAGCCAAACTGACACAAACAGACAACTTCAAAGTGAGACTGTTGTTTATTTAGTGAAAAAGGCGAGGAGGGGTTGTGGGGGTGGGGGGGGGGGGGTCTATCTGATATGCAACTGTCAAGAGAGCATTTTCAAATGCAAAATAGAGCGTGTATGAGGGCGAGAGATTACCTGGAGGGAGAAACATGACAGCGCTCAGTAGGGTCAGAATGGATCATCATCTGGCAGGTCCGCCTCTCTCTCAGTATAACTCTCTCTCTGTTTACGGACTTCATCACTCTCCACTCTGACAGCCCAGCAGTTTATGTCCAGACTAAATTAGCAGGATGAAGATTAAATTATTTGGCCTTGAGCTTTCTTGGACATTAGGAGTCAATGACTGAGGATAACTTTAAACACGGCCGACTCGGGTCACAACCTAGTGTGTGTGTGTGTGTGTGTGTGTGTGTGTGGTGGGAGGTTGAGTGTGTGTGTGTGTGCACGCATGTCGACAAAATATTCATTATGCGGGAGTCAATTGAAACAATTCGATTCCATTTGGAGCTACTGTTTCCTGAGAACACACTGCGGTCTTCGTTATTCCCCATTAGCTTACACACGGTCAACTGACGACAAGCTTGTTTTCAGGCTTGAACAATAACACAGCCAGACGTCATCCCTCCTAGCTCCTGAACCCGCTTTCCAAGGCCCTGGTAGTAGGTAGACAGTCTGCTTTGAAGATAATCAAATCCGTTTGCTGGATGAAGATGGTTTACCATTCAAATGAGCAGTCGCATACCTTCCATCCTCACACACCCTGTGGCTCTTTGTAAGTGTGTGTGAGTGTGTGTGTGTGTGTGTTTCAGACCGGGGGACAAACTTGAGTTCAAAAAGCTTGATTACTCACATGCATTTATTCAGAGTTTTTTCTTTCCAAATAACAGTGCAACAATTCAAAATACTTGCGTACTGGAGATGTCTTAAACATGCAGGCAACAGAGTATTTTAAATACCAGACACTCAAACGTGCAGTGATTTAAACCCGGACCCGGGTGAAATACCTTTTACAGAAAACTACCTGTAACACTGTACTGGAAGTTGCCTTTTTACTTGTCTCTCTATTCTGTAGGAGGAAGCAGATTGGCTACAAGGACAACTCTGATTACAAGGAGAACATCTAAGAATACATGGACTATTCTATTCTTATTACTGGCAGGACTAATCTGAACTGTGAAACCGGGCTAGGAAGTGGTCCTAACTCTCATGATGATCTTACAGAGTACACAACAGTACTACCAACCTAACTGTTATGTTGACAGTTCAGAGTATACAACAGTACTACAAACCCAACTGTTATGTTGACCGTTCAGAGTATACAACTGTACTACAAACCCTACTGTTATGTGGACCTTTTAGAGTATGCAACAGTACTACCAACCCAACTGTTATGTTGACCGTTCAGAATATACAACAGTACTACAAACCCAACTGTTATGTTGACCGTTCAGAGTATACAACAGTACTACTAATTCGGCAGATTAACAGAGAGACAGAGAGACATAGAGAAAGACAGACGTAGAGAGTGGGGGACTAGTGAACACACACACACACACACACACAAAGACATTCTGGCTGCAACACAAACAAGACCATAGCACAGCAAAGACTTTGCGGCAGATTTATATTTACCTCCAGTGTCGAGCCAGGGTGAGAAAAGATAATGAAATAAAGAATAAAAGACTACACCCATCAGATATGCTCGTGTTTATCCCGCTGTGGGGCAAACACAAATTGTCAATTTAATGAACATGGTGGACGCTGATGAAAGCTGTGCGAAAGAGCCTTGTTTCCTGACAAACAATCAGGAAATGTTATCTTGATATTGTTTTCACGCTTATTCAGTCCATAACTTATTGGGGTGGGGGGGTTGGGGGGTGTCTCAAAGGGCAACTCCCATTGAGGTGTCCTTGTTATTGCCAGTTTTTTTATTACGAGCCGTAGCTCAAACAGTGACAAATACACACATTAACACGCATGCATGGGAGTATACAGCCACACACACACACAAGCTGCGTTTCATTGTTGAGTTTTAACAAAGAAACGCAGCACACACAATTGTTCTGAAACGGTTACGTGTGTGTCTGTGTGTGTGGAGGCAGGGCAGGCGGGTCGGGTTTGACGGGATCTTTCCAGAGTCAATCCATTTACGGGCTTTAATGGGCTTAATGAATACTGAACGATAAATCTAAAAATATCCCCTCAAAATCGCAAATCAAGTGCCCACTGGCACCCTTGGCCGGTAACCAACCACTGGGAAGGCTGTTAATATCGCCCCTGCTCCTGATTTGTGACAACAAAAGGTCGGAGGTCACTCTCGACAGCCACCAGCAGCACTTTAAAAGCCCCCAGATGCTTCCCAATTCAAACTTTTGGGGTATTTAAAGCCTCTGCGTTCAGAGGCTCCACCCCAAAATTAACTATTATCTCCATGTTTATATATTGCCGGCACTAAATTGCGTCGTGGCGAAGAATTACTATCGACATGAATATCTGCGCCGATAACTCAGCCGAAAGCCAGACGGGACGCTCTTTTTTTTTGTCTTTATGGAGGCTTCTGATAGCCCTTAAATACAGCGCGCGGCAGCCCTATCACTGCCTGTTCTTTCTAATATTGGGCCACATTAGCGGCTCGTAAATCAAATTACACTCCTAGAATTTCATTAAGCTCACCTGCCAGCGGTGGTGCTTGGGCGAAAATATTTACGCTATCCAGCCGCGTTCGCGTGGCTCTCAGGTACACAAAGGAGGCGGTAAATAAAGTAACAGGGAAAGCAAAGATGAATGTAATTATCTTTTAAGGGAAACAGCAAAACTCTGTCATGAAATCCCTAGGATCACCGAGAAAATGGATGCTCCACAAAATTGAGGGACCGCGTAATCATCAAGGTATAACACCAAGTCAATTAAACTTCAGTTAGGAAGCATAAGCGATTGTGAATCAATGTCACCGATTCTAATGCAAATGAATGTGACAACAGGTACACTGGAGAGGCAAAAGACAACCCCCAAAAGGGAATGGTTTTGCAGGTGGTAGCCACAGACAATTTCTCTTTCCTTATCCTTCCAGACTGTTTCTTATCTAGTTTAGCGTTTTTGCTAGTGTCCCATTTAGGTTGCACAGGTAGTCCAGCTCCTCCAGGATGGCACATCCATATGTGCCGTCGCATGAAGATTTGCTGTGTCTCCTAGTACAGTTTTAAGAGCATGGAGGAAATACCAGGAGACGGGCCATTACACAAGGAGTGCTGGACAGGGCCATAGAAAGGCATCCCAACGGACGTTGTCAGGCATGACCACTGAGTCACATTACAATTATAATTCACACAAGTTGGAACAGCCTGTGATTTCAATTGTTTACCATGATTTTCGGTGTGAGTTTAAATCCAGGACTCAATCGGTCTGTGGTTTTGGTTTCCATTAACCGTTGTTAGGTAATTTTTTTCTCAACAAATGACATAATGTACAGTAAAGATTTTGATCTGAAGCACAGAGAAGTGAGGGAAAAACCGGGGTGGGGAGGCATGGAGTAATGCAAGAAAAGGTTTTGTTGTTACTGCTGTAAAACCTTCAATCCGACATGGCAGCTATGATCGCCATTCGTTTACACTGGAAATGCTTTGTTTTTCTGTTTGTTAGCCAGTGCCCTAACATTCCTATTCTCTATTGCTCCCCCCCACCCCAACGGATGACGGAGCCTGGCTATGGGGTTTGATTACACGCGGCAGGAAATGAGTGAGTCGGAGCTCTGTGACGACACTTCATAAAACATTTTAAACAATTAATAAATAAATACATAAAAAAAAAAAGTTTAAATCCTTGGTCCAGCTGTAAATCATGAGGCCCGCTGTTCAGTGAAGCCCCATCCCGACCCCTTAACACGGACTCTCGTATTTACTTTTGGCTCGATATCATTTTAAAATAATGAGCTTTATCCTTTATCTAATTAACAAGGGCCTCGCTCTCCTATCACCCCCCCCCACCTTCAAATTAGAAAGCCAGTATCAGTGTGGCCTACGGTTGTTCTGGAAAATTGGCTTGGTGGCGAAAAAGAAAAAAAACTAGGTGTTGGTGTGGATTGTTGCACATGGATGTGTGTGTGTGTGTGTACAGACGTAAAGACCTTTCTCTCTCACTCTCTCTCTCTCTCTCTTATTAGTGGAATTCTAATTCAATGATCACCTTAGATCATACGCACACCATAAATCAGATATGGGCCTGACAGAGGATGAAAAATGGTATTAATAATGTGAAAGATATTATACAGTTCCAAATGCCCCCTTGATAAATGACATTGTTTGGGCCTGACAATGATTGCATTTAAAACATTATTTCTGTTTTCTGCCTGGTTTTCTCCGGTTTGGCGGACGCATCGGTCTGGGGCTTCAGGGCGTCGTTTGTGTGTGTGTGTGTGTGTGTGTGTGTGTGCTTAAGTGCACACGCGTGCTCATGTAATAAATCCAAGAATCCCGAAACCCTCCCTGGAGTCAAAAGGGCAAAGTGTGGCCGTGCTGTGACTGCCGGCTCGTAGCAACACACAGATATTATACAACACACTCACATCTGACTACTTGTGCTGTAACAATCACTCCGTGATGATCGTTCTAAGGGCTCTTCCCCAAACACTCTGACTGAGTGGAGAGCATGGAGAAGTGTCAGTGACAGAACTCTACAGGTCTGAACGTGCGGAAAACCAGGCGTGTAAACAACACGTGTAACAGGCGTGTAAACAACACACTAATTCCAATGTCAGTCTCCGGCGGCGGTCCGGTTGGCATTGGCGTACTCGGTTCCATTGATCCGCTACGCTAACGCCCCGCGCGGTACCAGGACGCCGTCAGAACAGCGCCAAAACCCACGTCCTAATTGACACGTTCCCAACGCAGAAACCCACTCTGAACCGGGGCTCAAACCTCTGGCGCGCGAAAGGTCACTGATGAATCTACGGCGGTTTTGGAGGGAGTAACAAGCACCGCTAACATAAACACGGTTGGATGTGAACTACGTTGCATCGAGGTGCTGTTCAGACGGCCGACTGGAGCCGCAGTCAAGAGAGAGAAGGGAGGGGGGAAAGTACAAGACGGGGGAGAGGGGAAGAGAACTAGTGAAAGAGCGGGGGAGAGCAGGGCTTTTGTTGTGGTTATTAATGGCCGTTTCATATGCTAATAAACTCCACAATGGACCAAAAACCACCTGATCGTTGCCGAGGCGGCGGAGTCTGGTCGGGAGTGGCCCCGGTAACGGGAGCCGGTTACAGCCGTACAGCCACCGGCCGACTCGCCCTCCCAACCAAGATTAATGAAACTTCCATTGCTTTTAATTAGCACAGCTGCGGTCATCAATTACACCCCCGCCCGCCCCGCCCTCCCCCCAAATACAAATATTGTTATATTTGGGGTAAAAAATCCTTGATTTATTTCATTGCGGTGGCCCGCGGAGAGAGATGAATGGCCCCCGTCGTGGCCATCCGTTAGACGGAGGGGGGGGGGGTCTGTAGAGGAGAATGGTATTGTTTGGCACAACCGGGGACGAGCTCACGTTCCGGGGGGAGGGGAGTGGGAGGCCCCTCCGTTGTGGCGCAGGTGTGCGTGTGGAGAAGACCGTCTTTTTGAATCGATGGGCCACGTCAACAGCGGGCGTGACACCTTCAGTGGTCGCCGTTATGACAACGGGAATCGGAAACAGGAGATGGGCCTTGGGCCTTGACAGGGGGAATAAGGGAACCGGCCCTATTTGAAAAGATTTTGCGGTTGCCTGAACAGTTGGTAGACAGACACAGACTTTCTTACATCTGCAGCATCTCCTGAATTCATTACTAAGTGGGCCCAGCTCCAGTCCAGTGAACCCTAAAGCTATCTCCTACCATTACATGGACTAAAGCTAGCACTCTCTTGCTTTCTCTAACATTTAAAGCATTGTGCAATAACTCGAAACTACACGTGAGGAATATGTCATGTGAAATAATCAGTTCTTTTGACAGGATCATAAATGTGGTCCGATATATAAGAGGTTTCTGGAAGCAATGACATCATTGCAACAGGTTCAAAGTACCAAAGACACCATTTTAACCAGTTTCTGATGGTAATGACATCATTTTTACAAGCGCACGGTCGGAATGACGTCATTTCAAGGGGCCTTGCACGGCCCGAGTATCCATCATACGGGCTGGCGATTCCTCACGCATCACAGGGCGTGCGGTCTAATCCGTGGGGAGCTCCGGCGCTGATACGGTTCTGCCATGAAGACGGAGACCGGTTACTAAGTGCCGACTAATCCTGGACGCACGGCTCACATTCACAGGGCAACGGCTGCCGCGCACCAATGTAGCTCCTCAGACAACGGACACAATTACCAGCTCCCTCGGCATCGGTGAGAGGAAAGTAATGCGTGATGGGAGAGGATTCTGTGTGTGTGAGGGAGGCCAGAGGGAGGCAGCATGCAGGGCCACCTTGCCGTCATCAGGCTTCATCCCAGACCAGGGACATTTATTTAATCATGTAATACCTGAGCAATTGGAAGGAGACGGTTGTGTTCAGGCCCATTACGGATGGCCCATAAATTCACAGCACTTTAGAAGGTAGACGAGGGATTTAACTTCACGGCCAGGCCCAAACCGACTGCGGACGTACCGGGATATATTCGCCGTGTGTTTGCGCGTGCGTTTGGGATGAGGAGCCAACAGCCTCACCTAGTGTATTCCTGCATGGCTTGTCCTAATAATGCACAAACCGTGAGCCACACACACACACACTACAAATTCCCCACACGACACTTACACATAAATACGAACACACAGGTCAAGAACAATCCCTCAAACCCAGCGTAATAAAATTACAGAATTGATTACTGCTTTGACCTCCGGAGCGCGACTAAGTAATATCAGGAGAAAATAACAAGCCGAGCCTCTGGAGCGAACTAAACCTCTCCTTCGTAATTGAGCTCAAACACCAGCGAAACGCTGCCAGATACACTCTCGCTCGATAAAATACTGCATTCGCTGGCTCATTTTCGAATCCCCGGTGACGGTATGGAGGGGGAAACGCAAGCGTGCTTACGTCAGCACGTTCACACGGAGGCACACCGCACGGGACGCCGGGTTGGCCGTAGAACGCAGCGCCAGCCGTGACCCGGCTGCCCGGGAAAACCGCTGTTCAGAGCCTCGATTGACGGTCCAATCAAACTGTCACCTCCACGACGCGCTACAGGGAGGCCGAAGGAGGCCGAGGGTGGAGGGGGCACGCCTGGGTTGGCCGAGGTGGGGGACGCTATATCCAGGAGGGTTGGGCATGCTTACCATTAGGCCAAATCCACACTGACAGTCTCAATACCGGAAAGGCCTGGGGGGGTTTTCTCCCAAAAACGGAGGATACAATTCGAGCGGCTTTCCGGAGGATGTTACGTAATCAAGGAGACCTGGTTTCTTCTCGTTTCTCTCCCAACCATTTGGGCTCAGGGGTCTTGGATGGGGGGGGGGGCATGAGAGGGATGATTTGGGAGCCGGAGCCAAACGGACTAGGTTCTGTACAGCCCAAAGTTGATTGTGTCTATTCTGGGACCTTGTCAAGCCACGTGTACAACATTCTCTCTCTCACACACACACACCCTATTTAGACACACAATCAGTACTGTGCCTGAAACATCCCGGTGGAACACACACACACACACACACATCTGGGAACGTAAACATAACCCTGTACGGCTAGTGGGAGGTGACGGGCATAATGAACACACCGTTGGCGAGAGGCGGTTCCAGAGGGTTTACCAGCTTGCCCGTAGACCCTGCATGCCCAGATATCACCCATGTGTGCGGGCTGGCGTGGAAAGACAAAACAAAAAAAAGAAAAGGTCCAAACCTCAATGCAACATCGGAAACTCATGATATACCCCATCGAGCGCTGATAAACAACAAATAAAGGTGGACCAGGGGACTTGCGTTGGCCCGGCGCTAATCGCCTTTTCCGGGATATGTCCACGACTTCCACTTCTCAGACGGCCGTCCGCGCTAATTGAATAGCTGCTTTGGCTAATTCGTTGATTAATTGGTTCATTAAGAGGCCCGGCAACACCCCATCTGTGATAATTTGATGTTTCAATAAAGAGCGGCAGAAAGGAGTGCTTCACGTGGGGTTTCTGTGCTGCGGGGACATGCTGTGGGAGGGAACTCTGACCTGTCACCCATTGGCTGCCCGGCTCCAGGGATGGACCTCTCGTTGCAAGCCAGACCAACTCTGAGGAGAGCGCATTCTCCCGTCCAGTGGTTCAAGTGGTGTCACTCATGTTCCAACGCCACTTAGAGACACCAATCCCAGACCACAAAGCAGAGGGTCAGGGAACCGAGTTAGGCTATTGGTTGATTCCGTTCAGTCCACTGTGTCAAGTACATGCCTGAAACATTGCGTCCAACTAAGCGCTAAGATGGATGACGGAGTATGCGGTCTCACAGTAAGACTGCGGGTCTGGGATCAGCTCTCCTTTGTCCACGTCATGATACATATCATGATCTAAAACATTGAACTGTTCCCAGATCAGGACTCGTAACTAGACCAACAGTATCCATAAAAAGTTGGTTTATCTAGTCTCCGCGAGAAGGTTGACGAATACTGACAGTTAAGAAGGAGACTGTTTTGCTTTTAGCCACGCCTTTTAGTCTGACAATATTCTGTGATCACATCTACACATGAAATTGCAGCAATTAAGAAGATGCTCAAATTCAGAGACAATTTGTGAATAATAAATGTTTTGACTTTTTGGAACTGACCCAATAATTGAACCTTGGAGCTGAAATGCCATACAACTGAGCCCCACATAAACCACACATTTGATTTTGCATATATATATACACACACACAACACCAGTCTGCACCATATGTCTATGACAAGTGCATAAAACCGCTCCAGAGCGATTGCAAGGGCCAACCCATAAAAACGTAATGCACCTAATTTTCCAGTAATCAAACTTTTATAGACTGCTATGGCTTTTAAACTAACAAATTCGTAATTATCGTTTCATTTTAACTACAATATTAGGCCAATCCCTCATTGGGATACCGTTTACACACCATGGAATGCAGTGTAGGCTAAACAGGGGTCAGGTCTACTGGCGACCGTTCAAACAGAAGGAATCACAGGAAAATCCCATCTGGGAAAATCGACTATATTTATCACGGTTTGATGCCGTTTTAAGACTCGCCAACCAGTCGCAAATCTGTATTCCGGCGCTTTGGCTGTTATATTCAAACAGGTCATGTTCATTGAGGCACACAGGAAACAAAAATGTGTGTTTCCTATTGGATTAACTCCAGGCAGTCGTTTCAGTTTACCGTCTGTGTCCTACCGTTAGTGATCTTTGTATATTACTTGCTATGGGGGCCAGGCCGTAGTCTGAATACAGGCACCAATGGCCTAATCTCTTCGAAAGCACACCTTGCAGGGAAACAGTGGAAAGGAGAAGCGATGGATTTAATTCTAAATAACGACGAGGGATTTTACTGAAGGATTCCGTATTCGTGGACACAACACACGCTCGTGATTTGACCCCTGTTTAAATCTGGTAGGGTTTTGGGTTCTGTGTGGCCCATATTGTCACCACGGTGGTTCCAAGCGGGACTCTTCCTGCCCCACTCTCCCCGCCCGGCCGGCTTGACCCAATATGGTGGCATGGCAAGGCGCCGTGGGAAACAGGCTGTGAGACCAGAACGTGGCACTGCCAAGCCAGATGCCCACTCTGGCACCATCCGCCAAGCCATACGTTACCTGAACAGAACCGGTCACGGACACATGCAAGGGAAACTCGTCCCTGTCAACACGCACGTGAAAAAACAGAGGAGTAGAGTAGCAAGGGTGAAATGCGTTGCTCAAGGGTAAGCTATTTTCGTTGTCTGAGATTAGAACCAGGAACCTTCCGGTCGCTGAGCATACGCCCTTCACCCTTTGGCTTTTTGCCCTCTCACCCACGCAGACATACGGACACAGGCTTGACATCCAAGCGCCTGCTTTGCTTATTCACTGGTAAACCAGCTTCTTAAATAACCATGAGATATTTTTTAAAAGCCAGCCAGGCTGATATGTTATTACAAATTCGACCAGTGGTATTTCTAATCTGGGATTCCGGGAAATAAAATGTCTGCACTGTGCACATCAGAAAAATAAACCCTTCCAGACAAACACAGCAAAAAAGGCATCCTCAAAAATACTTTTTACACAAAATGCTTGAATTTAGAAAAAGTCCTTAAATAAAAAGTTCAATCAATGCGGTGAGAACACAAGCTAGGTAGTTTCAGACACAATGACTAATACAAACAAGCCTTACAATCTTGTTTTCGGACTTGAAAAATTGTATTGTCTAATATTAAGAATCAAGTTGTGCCTGAATAAGACTTTGTAGCTTGTTTACATAATTTTCTGTCTTACAAGCAACATTTTGTCACCCCTGTGGCAGAATTATTTTGCTTGATGCAAGCATTTCTTTTCTCATTTCAATTATTTTTCTTTATTTTTGAAGAAGCCCTTTCTGCAGTGGGTGTCATCTGTTGTGATCAATTTAGCTTTCCCCATAATATCGACCTGAGCATTGACAACACTCAAACGCTTATAAAAACCTATTTACCAGCATTTTATCAGTTTCCTTGGTAAAACGAATAAGGCTCACCGGGCTGTCAACGAGCCAGTCTAATAAGTATAAAGTGTATTAGTTCAAACAGTTTGTTTTTCCAAACGTGTAAATGAGAGGGGGCGTGGGGGTAACTCACAGAGGTACCTAGGACAGGACTGTCATCTTTGAACACTTTGTTTTCAAATTGCTCAAAATTACATTCAATTAAGCCAAGGTCACAGCCGTCAATCACAACAGCCAGCCTCACTGGACTGTTGGTTTAGGTGCATTTACTTTGAAACCAGCAACACACTAAGAGACTGAGAGACAAGCACAACCCCCCAACGACACGTCCAGATTCATAGGGGGGTCTCCCAGAGATTGCCCTTTGGCCATAAGCCTGTAGGTGGTCAAAGAGGTCAGTCTAGAATGTTATTTTGTTATTTAATGGAACGGTGGACCGCAAGTTTGACCAGGCCCTTCGTTTCTAAGAAGGACTTAGAAGGCCATTGTCTCCTACACTGTATCTCCTCTACGTTAGCTCTGCAAATAAAGCACTAACGTTCAAGTAGAACTTAAAGGTTGGAATATCTCCAGCCAAATCACACCGAAGATCGTAGAAATAAGGACCTCTGCTTGACACCCAGCAGCAAGAGATTGGGGTTAAGGTCTTGTGATAGATCTGCTTCCAGTCCAGATGAAGTACTTGTAAACAGCCTAGCTTCTGGTATTTATGTCAGCCCCTTTTAATTGTCATTCTACCAGGAAAGTACGCTGCCAACCCTTATAAATAGGAAATGTTTGAGGGTTCTTGATTTTAATGATCATTCCGGGGCACTGTGTATCAAAGGTGTTTTTACCAAACTAGACCTCAAAGCTAATGACCAGAATACCTACGAAGCATTTTATTTTAATGGCATTACTAACATGATGTAATATAACATTTTACACAGTAAAAAAGCCTCATACTTGCTGTGTAGGTAGTACCATTGTAAGTCAAAATTAACTTTTTTAGGGACAAATGAACGGCCATAGCGGTGACAAGAGAGGTCAGGACACCTCAAGCTGTTGTTTTTTAGATGAACCTCTTCATGAAACACCCTAGATAAGTCAACCTCTGAGGAGAAACCATCCGTTTCTTAGCGACAGTCATTAACCTAGCTTCCTTCGGAAAACAGGATGTTACAAGAACCAAACGCCGTTCAGATATATGTTGGGATTACTTCCCCCCCAAAAATAATAAATAGCAAAATAATAATAAAATAATAGGCCTACAATGTTGTTGACTTAATTGAATTTATTTTCTTATATAGCTGCATAGCAATAATTTCAGATGCAGCAGTTGTTAGCTGTAATGCTAATGTCAATTGACATCGACTGGCAGCGTAGCCGGCCAAATAAAATGGAAGTGGTTGAAGTCGAGGGGACTTTTATGTATTCTGCAGTTTGATGATGATAACAGGAAAATACACGACTTTCGGGCAGGTCTCGAAATCCAAAACGAGGCTGTAAGCTATTGAATAGTGGACATTCACAAACATAAACACTGACACACACTTCCCTTCCCATTTACACAGCTATACCCACATAGAAGGACAGGCTCTGTATGTATACCTACAAAGTACCTACAGTGCCTTGGAGGGAAACAGGGACCCAGATGTGTCATATTAGAACAGGTCAGAACTCCCTCTTCCCATCTCTCTCCCACTCCCCCCTCTCTAACTCTCCCCTCTTTCTCCCACTCCCCCCTCTCCTGCTCTCCCACTCCCCTCCATTCTTTCAACCCCTCTCCCTCTAGCGAAGGAGCCGTTTTCGCCAGAGCTAGGACCAACTGGGCTAACTGGGTGGCTGAGGGCTATGGCTAGTCAGCTCTCCCTCCTCCTAGTCCTTGTTGACCTCCTGCCTTCACCTTCCTCCTCTTTCTCTGCCCTGTCCTCCTCCATCGCTTCCTTCTGCTCCTGCTAGTCGTCCATCTCCTTTTTCTCCTCCTTTGACTAACAGATCTCCCCCGTGTTCTAAAAATACCAGGTGAATAGGTCCGGGGAGATGGTGATGAAACAGCCTCTCTGACAATATCCCGCTACAATCCATCTCAACCCCCCACCCCCCACCACCAGGCAGCCAGCTACCATATGTTTGCAATTGGTTGTAACCTTCCCTCCATGCTCCCCCCCCCCCAACACCCCATGCACCCCTTCTACCGAGGTCCCTAGCTACCTCTCCGGTCTCCAAGTCTGGGCTTTTTAGACTGGTGCAGTTATCAATCATGGGGCCAGCAGTGTCGGTGGCTGGCTATGGCCAGGGCCACTGCTCTCTCTCTCCCTGCTTCTCTCTGTCTTTCTTGGGTTCTTTCTCGGTCCCTATCTCCATAATGGTCAGTCTGACGGACTACCACACCTCCCTTTCCTACTTTCCGTCCCTCTATCTCGCGTCATCTCTTCAGAACGGCCTCCTCTTTTACATTTGCCCAAATTTGTTCCACTTAATAAGCCCTCCCCAATGACCTTGTGCTAATTAAGCGGCGCTGTGTTGGAAATATGATGGTTAATTAATGATGAGATAAATTCAGTCTCTAGGACTGTCAGAAAAATGATGACACCGTGTTTCACAGGTTTAAGTAGAACAAACCTTGTGGCCTCTTGCTGAGTGAGTGAGAGTGTGTGTGAATGAGTGTGTGTGTGTGTGTGAGTGCGTGTGTGTGTGTGTGTGTGTGAGTGCGTGTGGGGGGTGATTAATAGACAGAATGAAGAGGAAGTGTGTATATGTGTATATGGTTTTGAGCGTGCGTTTCTGCCTGCGCATGTGTGTGTGTGTGTGTGTGCATGCAGCAGTGTGTATGACCAGACGTGGATTTGTGTGTAGCCAGGTAAGTGTGTGTGTTGTAACGGTGTTATATGTTTCATGGAGCGCCAGGGTGACTCTAATGGTTTTGGCAGACACCCGCTCTGAGGTAAAGGCTACCAGGTAACACACAGGCCTCCGAGGACCTCAAGACCTCCATTCATGCTGCAATGTCACCATGTAACACCGGGCCAAGGACACAGTGGTCTTTTCATTCAGACCAAACCCATGCCAAACGCCACGGTTGGTGCGGTGGAGACCTTCCTGGTCCGGAGAGTTTGGTTTTCTCTGTGGCTGTCCACGTGCCAGAGGGATGAAACAGACCCATGAAATAGCCGTGGTATGAGAGAGGGTCTCTGCCAACTAATCCAGGCGAGCAGCTGACAGTGGGAATCCAGTTCATGACGCGTGTTTGTTTACCAGGGAGCATATGGGGCTCCGGCGTTATTAATATCTGAAGCCACTTGTCATATTGAACACGGCATACAGTCAAAAGTATCAATTTGGATAGCGCTTTTCAGATGTCGTGGAAGAAATGTATAAATAGAGTTTTAAAAAGCTGTCTGTTTTCTCTTAGCGTTGGCTGTTTGACAAATAGAAGGGTGTTTAACGTCTCGTTCTCGCGTGCCACGGGGACTTGACAACTTCCTCTTTGTCACGTGCAGAAACGCTGCCTTGACAGACGGGCCGCCGCACTGACTGACAGGGGGAACTTTTACGTGCGACGTCCCGCAGAAAGACAGAGATATCTCGCCTTTCCCATTACAGAGACAGACGGAGACAGAGATAGATGAGACAGAGATAGATGAGACAGAGATAGATGAGACAGAGATAGATGAGACAGAGATAGATGAGACAGAGATAGATGAACCACTGAAGGGATTGACCGGAAGACAGTGTGGGGGGGGGACTTTAAAACCAATGAAATATATGGAGACAAAAAAAAAGAGTTGAACGTGGTCCGTTACCTTTCTTTGGGCTGGCCCAGTCCATGCTTCCCTAACAGGTGAGTGCTCAGGTGCTTCTTCATCACAAAGGCCCACCTGGAAGAACACAGCAAAACAGGCAAAGCATTAACGGGGTGCTGACAAAAGGGTTAAACAGGGGAGACAAACAGAGGGGAACATGAATCCCAAATTTTCCGAAATCCCGGTCGGAGCATTCTGGACTTTTCCTTATTCTCTATGGATTCCTGGGAGCCCTCTACTGCTGTGGGCCCTGAAACGTTGCCAACCTAGTCAGGTCAGAGTCCCCCGGAGGGGGGTCTCCCCAGGGGCCATGGGTTTCACCAGGGGCCATGGGTCTCAGAGGCCCACGATAGCAAAATGTTAGAAAAACACTACATGGCCGAAGCCTAAAATGCGCTTTCCTATTGGACAAGGTTCCATAGTGACAGTTGTACAAGACTTTAGCCATACAAAGTCAAATAGTGTGTTCATGGTGAGTGCCTGGTGTGTGCATGGTGTGTGCACCATGGGGAAAAACACAAGGGGAAAACACCCAAATGCCTTCAAACACACGGAGTGAAAAGAGAAAAATATCTGGAACACCACAATGTCCTGACCGTGTCCAAAGCCCTACAATTGTTCCACGCGTAAAACAGCTTGTGAAGCACTAATGGCGGGATGACAACCCTAGCAAGTCGCCGTTTCATCCTTTGGCCAGTGAAATTCACCAGGAATCACATCCCATTACGGCGTTCAACAGACTTCCAGGCAGACAATGACCACATCTGAGAGGATGTGTCTGAGGACCACGAGAGAGAAAGAGAGTGAGAGAGAGAGAGAGAAAGAGAGAGAGGATGAACGGAGGAGAAGAAAGCAGCTGAGTGGTTTGGAATGTCAGGGCAGACACCGGATCGCGGGTTCCCGGGCCTCCTGGACTTTCTCTGTTCTCATTCGATCGTTGGACGTCCCTCTTTCCCGGACGGCCCGTTTCTCGTTCCGCCTCGCTCTTTCTGCCTCCCTCACCAGGTGACTGTGTTAGTCATTCAGTTAAAGACCGTGCACAGGCCTTTATTTCACTGTTCATTTACATCACATCGTGCGCTCTACCCACACACACACATCCCCCCCAGAGGGCAGCCATTGCTAACAGACACGCCATATAAATATTCAGAACACGTTCCACTGATTCCTCCAGTTATCTCAGTTCCCTGTGTGTTTTCACTCTCTAAATCATCCATCCCCTCATCCCTCCGTCCAGGACGAGGCCCGTCGCTGGCGCTGGAAGGGCGGATCGGGCCGGGAAGCTCCAGCTGGCCACCACAGTGGCACTCCGCTCACTAACCCGAGCGCTTCGGCTAGGTAGGACGAAACCCACACGCTAATTAAGTTAGCGCTATTCGCACGGCCACCGTCTCCAAGGGGGGAGCGCGCGACGTGGGCGTGGCTTGGAAAACTCCACGGGGTGCTTGTTTAAGACACCGCAGGGTTGAAAAGGGATGGGCCTCGCTAACATTTCAGTTAATTACTTGTTACAGCTGTCCTTCATAAACCTAATTACAGGGCGCTGAAAGGCAACGGCGCCGATTTGCATATGAGCATGAAAGACGAGACACATGCAACAACATTATTTTAATTAGGATTCGTTGCTAGCAAGGGTAACAAATCGAACTGGCGCGTTGAGAGATTTGCATCGCTCACATTTCCGGATTATTCTGAACATGGTGGCAAGCAGTGATGGCATGACTGGCAAATCCCCACGAAGGCACCTGGCAGCGGCCTGACTGAGCCACTCACACAAAAACACACAGATTGCACACAGGCGCGTGCAGAAAAATGCAATCTCCCCTCCGAGCACTCAATACGTTTAACCTTAACCTAACCAGAACCTCAATGACCTAACCTGAACGCCTAAGCAGAGAGCTAAAGTGAAATGTAACCACTTTTTTGCCCAAATCCTAACCCCTAGCCTGGGAATATACTTTTTCTTCCACGGACCTGCTGAAAGAACCTTCTGGGTACTGAATTGTTAAGTTTTACTGTGATTGTGGGGACTTCAGGTCCTCATAGGCATTGTATAGCAAGTATGTCACACGCGCAAGGTTTAAATGAGGGGCGAAGCAGCAGAGGACCAGATCCTTGTATTGCATTCAGCCCCCAGATCTGTAATGCCAGAGGTCCTGCCGGGTTGGGATCCACCTCCTGAAGCCCTCAGGGGGCCTCTTTTACTCAAACAACTGCTTCGGATTGGCACTGCAACAAAGAGTACAATTTACCACGCCATTCACCCGTCTCCCCAGATGAAATGAACTAATAAAGCGCTCTCTCGGGCCTCGAGGGAAGCTCACAATTATCAAAGGAGATAAAAAAAAGAAAATACAAATAATAAAAATAATAATTAAAAAAAACGGAGGAGGCTTCCGAGTTCCACGCTCCTCTCCCTTCAGACTAATCGTCAAGCCACACCGCGTTAGTTCTGTGACGTGCCGCCGCTTTGCCGATAAGCGCAGAGGACACGGCTCGATTACCCAAGTTCCACTTGGATCTCTCTTCAGCCTCCTCTCGCCATCGCCAGATGAAGAGATAACACGTCAACACAGGAAACAAACAACTTCATTTGCCTAACGGTATTCCTGGATGGTGCGGGTCGGGAATCTCAATCTAGAGGACCCGAAGGGGTGTTTGAGAGATCTAAGGAGGAGCCTCTGGCATCAGCGATGCGCTACAAAGGCCCCATCCTGTGCAGAACACACAAAGCATTCTGGGTATACATCAGGAGCGGGACAGAGAGAGAGTGAGAGAGACAGAGCCCTACGAAATGAGCAACAGCAACATGAGAATTTGCAACTGCTCTGTCAGAACTGAGCGCTGACAGCAGATCGCAAAATTACTAGGATTATGACCTTCTGGAAAAGTTCAAGATGTCAGGTAAACCGGCCTATGTTTTTAGGGGGTTACACTACGAAGAAACATGAACCTACACATATTTGGGACAAAAAAAAAATTCACAACAAGTTTCAACCTTGCCGGGAAAGATCTGTGAGAAATCAAAATAACTATCAAAACAGACATAATAATTACGATCTGGTTTAAAATACTTAAAATATGTAAAATCAACAACAGACCCATTTACGCTGTATGGTTGTGATGTGTGTGGTAAAATTAGAATACAAACTAACACATCAAAACCCCTGGACAACACCCAGACAATTTTGCAGACAATCAAAATATGACAAGGCAAAAAATAAAATAGTAAGACTTATAAAAAGACACCATCAAAAATCTTGGTAAAATCCAATGCCATTTAGCTGATAATAGACTCGACAGTTTACAACAATTTAACCACTGACAGATGTAAAACTGATGAAAACATGAACTATAGAGTTCATGGAGACTAGTCCTCACAAACATAGTTGCCATGACTACCAACATGTAAATAAATAATATTTACTTTATATATCAGTATAAGATACAGTATACATATTATAATTGTTTGGCAAAATATCTAGCTTCTTATGACATCCATAGGCCTGTCATTGGAATGACCATAAAGAACCAACACCGTTCTGGGAGGTCATCCATACGGGACCTGGGAACAGGACGTGATTGGGAACAGGGAATAGATACGAGACGGCAGGCTTTGACCACCCAGGTCCAGGTGCCGTGAGAGACGGAAAGAGGCAGGAAGACAGAAACACAGAGAGTGGAGAATAGAACGTCCGCCATTTTGTCCATCTGCGTATGTCAGCATAACTCAGCCGTGAGGCAATACTCCACACACTAAAAGTCCAAGACTAAAAGACGAAATAAACTACCTAAGCCACAGAAACCACTCCAGCCACACACGGAGTACATGGAAGTTACTCCATTACCATAATCACACCCTCCTTGGGTAAACATAATCTTTCCCGTCTCGTCTAAATTCCCTGCCAGGGAGAGAGGCATCAGGCCCGTAGCGCGTCTCCCAGGTAAGTTGACACGTCTAAACTCTGACGGCATGACGGCCGTGGCAACTGACAAAGAATCCCGACACACATCCCCTGACAGGAGTGTGGAGCGGGAGACGCGAGTTGACGTGAGAGCGATCACGGTAGACAGACAGGGGGAGGATTGAGTTGGGGAACTCGGTAGAGGAACGGGCCCAGATTAGCGAACGCGGATCTATCTCGACGCCAAGTAGGCGTTTAATGGAAGCCGTATTCCTGCCGGGGAGAGAAAACACTAACCGAACGGACCAAACAGAGATGGAGTCTGGTGACAAATCTGTGGGTTAACCACGAAGAGAGTCATCGTCGGAGAGAGAGAGAGGAGTGAGAGATAAAAAGAGGGGAGATAGAGGAGGGAACAGGGATGAGGAGTGAGAAGGAGAGGGAGGTGCTATAGAGAGGGGACAATAGAGGACAAAGTTGCAAAGACTGCGGGAACTGAGAAGGAGAGAGACAGAGAGAGAAGGAAGAGAAGTGCTGTCACTTAGTCTGACAGGAGGAAGGGTGACTTCACATCGATATCGCTCTGGCTCCTAAAAGATCCGCTCATAGAAATATCCCATAATGTATCAGCCACTGAATAAATAAAGAAATAAAAACACGTCTACATTGATTTGTGGCCGGGTGCTGGGAAACCGTGCCCTTAGTTTTATATCAAATAATCGTCGATCGCCATCAAGCCTTTCACTAAAACCGACACCACTCACTTAAAAAGCCCCAATGGGTGTGTATAAGTGTGCGTGCGTGTGTGTACTTGAGAGAGGGATTCCGTGCATAATTACACTCGCTTGTGTGTGTCTGTGCGTGTCTGTCTGTGTGGGTTTGTGTGCGCATGAATGTGTGTGTCTCTGAGTGTGTCTAAGAAAAGCCAAAGCGCTGCCTCTCCTCCTCTCTGCGTGGCGTGTTCTGGATCAGTAGCGGAGCCGGTTGATGGGGCCCTGACGAATTGATGGAACACCTGTCCTCCTTGGTTCTAGCAGCACCCCAGAGAGTTCACAGTTCCTCCCGGATCGGCTGCAAAACGGGCCATTAAAGGGCCATTTGGGAGGGGCGGGGGTGCGGGTGGGGCTGTTTCACCTGCACTTCGGCAGACCACCCCAACCGACTGCTCAGCAACTCAGAGACGAAAAAGACGTTCACTGGCCCCCCCACTTGTAATAACCCAGATCTTCCTCCACCGATAGCAGATTTTCAGATCTGTTTTATTTTTAAGGGAACGCCAATATGATATAAAATCATTTATTATTGATATCATCGCTAATGTTGCCGATGGCAGTTAAAACGTTAAGAAGCCCGCTGGCTTCAAGCGGCGTTGGAGCCCTGTTTGCATAATACTTCATTATGCATTCTAATTAACCAAATGAATGTGGGGTTGGGTAGTAAAAAGAAAGAGAAAGTTGAAAATGCTGAACAAGGAGGAAGAAAGAGAATACATTGCATGTGGAGTCAAGAGAAAAAAAGAGAGGTACAAAAGGACATTTACAGATGTAAAAGTGGTGTGCCTGCTCATTTCCCAAACACTGCACTACTCGCCTCTGCACAGCCATGCCAGACCACACGTTTACCCTCCCAGCCCAGAACGTTGGAGTTGCTGAATAGAAGCTTTCTAGTAACTGCTGTCTGAATAAGGAATAGACTTCGAGAGAACAGTACAGACAATATCCCAGATACTGGTCTTTAGATTAAAGAGTTGACGTCTCCCAGCCCACTACTGAACACCAACTCACGACATCTGCGGGTATCAGTTAAGTCTCTCTATGTGCCTGTCTAACAATGAAGCTGCACACTTTGCAGACTAGACAATACACTTTTTTTTTAGCTATGCAAAGTCACGTACCAACTCTAAAAACATAATAATATAAACATGTAATTTACAAAGAAAACTTAACAAACTAAACTTCAGTAAGTCACTTTGATTCCACTTGCTTGTTTAATGCGACTGAGTTAGTAACTTACTATAACATCTGGCAGAGTGATATTAGGGGCAACTGCATTGCCACTTCCTTCACACAACCAGAGTTAATCCCTAGTTTATTAGTACTACACAGTTAGTGAATGTCATAAAGGACAACAGACTACACCTAATAGCTCACACCATTCAAAGGTTAGAGTCAGATTTATAGCAGCGGAATGGAAATCACTTTGTACGTGCCAACCGCCAACTTTGGAGGATACTTGCACAACCCGGTTCTGAAGGAAGCTGGCAAACAATGATGAGGGTTATGCTATTACTGGCCACGGTCTGAGGAGTCATGCAAGTATATAGAGATTTTATGCATTTGAAATCAGTAAAGATTTTATGCAAATGTAAAAGAGCTGAAGAACAAAAACAACTAACACTATTAAAAACAATTTAATAATCAAACTAACGTGAGAGACATGTCAAAGTTGATTTAGAGGCTGCAACATTAACGATTGGAAAGTTAAAATAGCAAAGTTTTCCCATTAAAGTCTAAAAACCATGGAAGGGCATTGAAATTAATACAAAAATTGTCACAAAGTGAGAAGTGTTAGTAGTATTACAATTCTGTGTACAAGCACATCATTTATGACCGGTTAGCACATGTTAATGTACAATGGTGTGAAGACGTGTTGCAAGGAAACATTTGAACAAGTCTACGTCCGTTAAATGTATTGGGATATTTGTTAATATGATTTATGACATATTTGTTCATATGTACAATGAGTATTACTATAATATGACATGTTTTGCGGAATTCTGAAATGATATCCCTGTATTCACAATTACAATACATAGCAAATGACGTGTTTACAAAGGGAAACAATGAATGCCCAGTGTGTGAGAACACACTCAAGACCTATTTCTAAAAACGCAGAAAGGTATCCAGACTGCTGGCTGTTAAAGACCATTAGCCTTCCCTTCCTCCCTTCCTCCCTTACGCTCCTCCTCCCTTCCTCTCGTTCTTCCTCTCTGTAATCCCGTTAGAGATATGAAAAATATATGGGCTTTTATTCCTCTCCTCCGTCCGTGTTAAATCATTAAACAAGAGTCCAGCTCATTATCTTTCTAAACAAAACTTAGCTTAAACCAAATAAATCACGGCGCAGCGCCGCTAACAGCCGTGAAGGGATGAACTACGCCTCACCGGCAGCGCTGGTATTTTAAAACGCTTGCTGCACAATATCTATGATGCACTGCAATCTGTAACGCCGCTTGGTTCATGTTAGGATGGGCCCCGTGAAGGTGTGTGTGTAGCCCAGGAGGTGGCACGCTGGTCGGTGGTGTGGGGGGAGAAAACAACTACGCCTAATCGCGTTGTACTTTGTAATTATCCCGGTGTTTGAAAGTGAGCTTTGGAATTGCATTGAAAGACGCATTTTGTGTGTTTTGAGGGGCAGGTGACTTTTCTTTTTTTGCGTTCCGCAAAGTCGCTACTTTATCCCTGCCGTGTTCACGGTTCCACGCGTTTTCTCGGCAGGCCTTCGCTTGCACCTTCCTCTGTTCTCGTCAGGTGGATCCACGATGTAACGACTGTACGGGGAGGCGTATCTTTTTAAAATACCATTTGCTGTGTTTATGGGGACACATAACGGGGGGGTGGTCACAGATTCTATCTGGGTGGGGGGGGGGGCACCCAGTGAATCCGGGCCTGGGTTGATTAGGACAGACCGCGCAAGCCCCAGTGGGGACCTGTGACCAGCGGGATTTTGACACAAAACCCCAACAAAGACAGCTATGGTCGATACCTTCACACCGGCACCCCCCATGTGGTTCCCCATCGGCCTGTGGGCGCTGACTCAGCACCGTTGGAAGGGTCTAATTATCAGTCCCAAACTGCGGGACGGGGGTGATCATGCGGAAGGCGGGTAAGGGGCCTCTCCCTCGCCCCCGGTGGGGAGATTATACGGCCAGGGCTAACGAGGCTGACGAGGAATAACAGGGCCGTGTTCATTAGGGCACCTCATGCATGGAGCAAGCGCTAAAAAACAAAGAACACACTTGCAACACAACAATTCTCATTGGATCCGTAGAGGTAGCTCCTCCCCCGTTTCGGTCCAATTTCCGCCTCAGCTCGGGGACTAATGAACGTGGCCTTGTGGCCGGCTGAGGCGGACTGAAGCTGACTCTAAGGTCCGTTTACCCAGAACCCCCTCCCCTCCTCCTGGGGATTAAAACAAACGTATCCCCTGATGAAAGAAATCACAGCCCAAACATGACTTATTTAGTCTGTTTACTGTTGTTCTCTGGATCTGCCAGTCCTCAGAGAACAAATTAAACATATAAAACAGAACAAAATAAATAATTAAATCCCCACGGTATAGAAGAATTCCGAAAGCCTGGAGAGAGGGAAAGTATCTATTTTCTTATTTTTTTCAGGAGGCTTTGTTCTCACCACACCTCTAACAACACAGGCCTATTGATTTCACTAAGCTGCTCAGTTTACTCAAATATATCACATCAAATAAAAGTCTGAAAACCGCACAAATAAGTCACATCAAATAAAGGTCCAGAAACCACACAAACCTCGACAGTGGAATAATGGGGGAAAAAAGGATTCGAACGCCATATTCTATTTGGAAGAGTCAATAAATCTTGCAAGAGCGCTAAAACGAGAGGAGTGATACAGATAGAGGGTTGAAGAGAGAGGAGAGGAGTGATACAGATAGAGGGTTGAAGAGAGAGGGAGGAGTGATACAGATAAAGGGTTGAAGAGAGAGGAGAGGAGTGATACAGATAGAGGGTTGAAGAGAGAGAGAGGAGTGATACAGATAAAGGGTTGAAGAGAGAGGAGAGGAGTGATACAGATAGAGAGAGCAGTGATATAGGTCGAGGGTTAAACAGAGAGGAGAGGAGGGATACAGATAGAGGGTTGAAGAGAGAGAGAGGAGTGATACAAGTAGAGGGTTAAAAAGAGAGATAGGAGTGATACAGGTAGACGGTTAAAACGAGAGGAGGAGTGATACAGATAGAGGGTTGAAGAGAGAGAGAGGAGTGATACAGATAGAGGGTTGAAGGGAGAGGAGTGATACAGATAGAGGGTTGAAGGGAGAGGAGTGATACAGATAGAGGGTTGAAGAGAGAGTGAAAGAGGGAAGGTGAGTAAGGAAAAGTCCCTTTAATTTCAGCCCTGTTGTTTCTAAATTGTCTAGCAAATTAAAGTGAATGGAAATAACATGACAGAAAAAGTTGTGTCGTTTTCCTAAAGCAGATAATCCATAAAACATGAGGCCTCCATATTGACGTTTTCCCAGCCTGAGTGAAGGGTAATGTGCTGGTGTCAGAGTTGGCTGAGTTGCCTGCCTGTGAGTGTGTTTGTGTGTATGTGTGAGAGAGAGAGATGCTAGCTACCACTCTCATTACTGCTGCACCGAAGGGCAGCTAAGGTCATTCCCTGTATGAGGAAAATAAACTATTGCACTCATCAAATATGCACGTATTCCTTGAGAAAAAGTATTTTCATGTACGGAAAGTCAAGTTTGTGCAGCAAAGTCATGGGAGTTCATATGTATGGATTTGTAAAGAGAAATTAGATGGCGAATATAATGTTATAGTACAGTTGTACTCTCTGACCCAAAATGTGTTCTTCACCTTTCAGATATCAAAATAGCCAGATAAAGTCTGATAAAGTCTTCAGAATTCACACAAAAACATAAAAATGGAATCCAGGAATTCAACTGACTCGGGGCAAAATAATGTCAAACGAGTCCTTTAACTCGACCATGGCGAAACCCCTAACACTTTTGGCATTCCTTACTGAGAAAACAGGTAAAGAAATCTTAAAAGAAACACTGAGATGAGCACCAGGCCTTAGGAAGAACCAGCTCCCATTTCAATTGCAAAGGTCCTCTTCCCTCACTGACGTACAGGCTGCAATTTGTATCAGCCGACTCTTCAGAAGTAAATGAATAAATAAATAAATAACCAAGTAAATAAAGGATGACATGCAAATGAGGGTGACGGAGGCGCGGTCTAAGCCCGTTTGGTGATGCGCCAGCCATTCATCAACCGGCACCAGCAAAGTGCCCGCTCCCGTCCTTAGCATATTCGCATATTCTAATGAAGCTGCCGGCATGCAAATGAGGACAACCTTTTCCTTTTGCATTGTCGCAACTTTCCACGAACACAGGCTAGCTGGCTGCAGCGGTTACGGAAGCCCGGGTTGGAATGTGTCAGGTCGTTGTGCAGACGCCTAAGACTCAGACTCGGTAATTAGGCAAATCCATTACGGCAAAGACGCCTGTCATGTCGTCTCTTTAACGGCGTGGGACCCAACTGCCGAACGCTTTATTTATTTTGGGCTCATTCGGGGGAGGGGTTTTGACGGTCGGACAGAGGAACTGAGACCCCGAGCTGACACCTCCTCCCGGCACCCCCACCAACACCCACCCGGGGCTGCGGACGGGTCCCTCCGATGGGGCCGTTCTGATGGGGAGTCATGGCGGTGGCTGGCTGAGAGTCCTGTCACTGCCGCTCTCTCGCTTTCCGGACGACCATACCCAGGGCGGATAGAGGGGGAGAGAGGGAGGGGCCGTCAACGGTACAGCCACCAAGCGGGCGGGCAGGCAGGGCCGCCGGGGGCCGGCGCTGTCAACGGGCGGAGGCCTGGGATTAAAAAATTAAATAAAGAGTTGCGCCTCCTTAACGTGACTTTGAACTCTTCTCAGGCGAGGCATACATATTGAAATATTGAAATGAAAGATGCGCCCAGCGCAGAGGGTGGGGGCGAGGGGGGGGTGAAGACGGGGGGAGACAGGAGACCCACTGAGAGAGGAGACGGGGCCCTCACCCCTCTGCTAGAAAGCATTCTACCGGGCTGACAGTTATGGATAGGAAACATTACTGGGTCTGGTAATTAAAGCAGAAAACTAATACTGTCCCCTGGATGGGGGGGGGTTCATACGTCGCATCCATTTGTCACCGCTGTGCACTTGGCAAGGCCGGATTGAATTACGCACATATTTAGTCCCACAGCAAACAGCAGCTTCCATCTACTAAGACATCTGCCTATCTGTTCGTGCGTGACACTTCTGCTTGACGTCACGTGCACTTGACTGGTGTTCCTCTTGATCTTTAATGCTTGTGTTAATGAGCGACGTGGTTTAGGTCTCCTTCCTAGAAAGCTAACAGATACGTCCTTCAGTTGATAGCTAATTACATCCACCTCGCTTCTCCTGCCGTCTGACTGCTCCCAACTGGGCCCCGACGGTGATCCTCCGACATCGGCGTGAATTTAACGTGCGGAACGGAATTTAACACTTTGAGATACATAAAGAAAACGTACGAGTCGCGTAGCTCCATCCGTGTCATTACGAGGGGGGGGACCGAAGTGGCGAGCGTTAAGAGAGCGCTCAGGGAGCTAGCTGCCTGTCAACAACGACCCGGCTTTGCCGGCGTCCCGTCCGCCGGTCCCCGGACCTCCAGACCGCTCAGCCCTGAAAACGAAAGGTGTCTATATCGAAACGGGCAACGGGGGGGCCGAGCAACCGGCTGGCTCATTGGCAGGTCAACTCACTGACTGACTGACTGCATGCACGGAGACGGCGGCGGTGGATAGCAGACTGGGAGGATGGCATCGCGCCAGGCCGTAGGATCGTTGACACTGAGCGTGTCGCAGGGTGACTGCTGCACTCTGCTAGGACCAGCCGGGCCCTCCAGCGCTGTCACGGGAACCAGCCGCTCTCGTTACTGACACTACACCCCTCCGATAGGCCGAACATGACAAGCCTCATCTCTGGCCGGAGACAAGCCCTGACGGCGCACACGCAGACGAGGAGAGGGAGACGGACGAGGAGGGGGGGTAGTGCTGTGAGGAAGAGGGGGAACAGGGATGAAAAAAGGAAGGTCGGGGGGGTGGGGGATGGCGGAGGGATGGAGACGGCATTAGAGAGACGGAGAAGGTTCAGAGAGATGGGGGGGGTAGAGCGAGCGGCTCGACTGATCGCTGTTGATCTTCACGATAAGCGCTCCCGACAACTTGTGACCAAAGTGGCGCTCCGACACTAATCGGCCGCGAAGGCTGACCCGCAGCTAGGCAGCGGAGTTCAGATCGGATCGGGCCGGCGCTCGGGCCCAGACGAGATAGGCACAGACAGGAGACATCCAGGCATCAAAACTCCCGGAAAAATTGTGACATGGCTTCAATGCACTGCGAGAAGAACATGAAGAAGAAGGCGGAGAAAAAAACTGAGCAGTGAGCAGTGATACTCGGCGCTCTTGGCAGTCAGGGAGGACTTATCAGGCTGAGATGAAATGAGAAGGACAGGGGGAGAGGGGGGGAGAGGGGGGAGGTGGAATGCATGAGCGAACGGGGAAAAAATATCAACTTTATTGACAATTATTTTGAGTCATTTTAAAGGGGAGTGGGACTCGTCTCTCTATGACAGAACAACCTTGAACTTCTCCATCGAGTACTTTGAGCCGATGCGAGCATGTGAATAGAGAGGACACACAGTGAGCGACGCCAGAAGGAAACGCCTGAAGCGTGGACGTAAAACTCGGTTCCTGGTGTCGCTTTAACAGCAAAAACCAACGGCCCTAAAACTGAACCTTGGGGAACAGCGGGTCATTATATACTGTCACATGGGGATATACTGTCTACATCCAGGGAAAGGCGGGGCCAAAACACACACACCCTTACAGCTCTACTAAAACAAACCTGTGAAAACATGTGCAATGAATGGCGGCTTCGATCAACCTCTCGTCCAATCCCCTCCCGGGGAGAAGACCTGTCACTCGTAGCCAGGCTTACTGAAAACGTGCCCCCGCTTTTGACATGGAGACGTACTGTACAGTCTTTTGAAGTGCAGCCCTATAACTGAAACAGACGAGCCCACATTTTATACGTTCCTGCATAAATACCGTATTTTTCTTATTTTTCCCGAGAGGGGACACTGTTGCCAAGGCGCCGCGATGGTCGTCATGAGGAAACATGAAGCCTTGTTTTCGAATAGTGTTTTTATAACCACTAATGACTACTGGCTGCTACTTAAGCTCTGCATAAAAATGGGTCCATTTTATGAAAAAATAACATGAAATAAATCACCATGGGTTAGATCCCTGATGGACAATTTACAGCGCAGCAGAAATTGAGACAGAAGTGTGTGTGTGTGTGTGAAAAGAGAAATAGGTACATCTTATCCTGATCCCATCCTAATACTTGATAGGAATTCCACGACGCGTGCGGACGTACGTCCTCCACCTGGTTCAAACCTGGTTCAAAGCCCAAACACTGAGGATATGGAACGGCTATTACACAGTCAGTACCGAGGGGGGGCACTGGGCAGTCACCTAACTGGCTCGGGGCTTCCCACGGAGTCTAACGACATGCCTATGACTACGGGCTGCTAACCTCCACCCTAACCCACCAGCGCCCACACACACAAGCACACACACAAGTGAGGTGAAGCTGAAGAAGAGAGTCACCGGGCCCGTTTTAAGCCCCCCTCCCGAAAGGTCTTTGAGGGCGACGTGTCACTGCTTGTGAGGCCTGCTATCACCCACAATCCCCTGCTCCGCTGAAGAAGGCTGGGTCATTTCTTGGAATATTTCCCTGTATTGATCTGTTGTGAAGGGATGCTCTCTCTTTACACCGGGAACAGACCGCTGGAGCCAGAGAACACACAACAAACACATACAACACACCCACACCACATTTTCTGGAGTAACAAGGAATTTTATATGAAAATATATTTTTTGTTAAACCTATGCTTTAACGGAACCCAAACACAAAAAATCCCTGGACCTGATAAGTCAGGAAAGCAAAAAAAGGATTTCCTTGGTTCTGGCTCACACTGGTAATGCATAAAAAATACAGACACACACACACACACACACACATAAATGCACTGCTCGCTCACACATAAATTTCCCCGTTCGCTCATGCAGGGAAAACATAATAATCACAGTATAACACTTCAATTAAACTTTAGGGATATCAATCTGTCCAGCATAAGCGATTGTGAATCAATGTCACCTGTTTTGGCGCAAATGACAACCAAGGAAACAGCAAGACAACCCCTAAAAAGATTTGCAGGTGGTGGCCACAAACAATTGCTCTATTTTTATCCTTCCTGACTGATTCTTCTCTAGTTTTGCGTTTTGCTAGTCTGTTACTACTGGTAGCATAAAGGGGGTACCAGCAGCCTATTCTGGTTGCACAGGCAGTCCAGATCCTTCAGGATGGCACATCCATACATGCTGTCATAAAAAGGTTTGTTGTGTCTCCTAGTACAGCCTCAAGAGCATGAAGACGATACCAGGAGGCGGGCTGTTAAACGAGGAGAGCTGGACAGGGCTGTAGAAGGGCAACAAGACTAGTATCTGCTCCTTTATGCAAGGAGGAACAGGAGGAGCACTGCCAGAGCCCTACGAAATGTACCTCCAGCAGCCAACTGGTGTGCATGTTTCTGATCAAACCGTCAGAAACCGACTCCATGAGGGTGGCATGTGGGCCCAACGTCCTCTAGAGGGACCTGTGCTGACAGCCGAACACCATACAGCTCGACTGGCATTTGCCAGAGATGGCAGATCCACCATTGACGACCGATCTCTTTACAGATGAGAGCAGGTTCATACTGAGCACATGTGGAAATGCCACGGTGAACGTTATGCTGCCTACAACATCACCCAGACTGATGATGGTACCGGGATGGAATCCACAGACCGTATGCTGGTGAAGAGGGCCCTGGGTTCCTCCCGGTGCAGTGGGCCCTGGGTTCCTCCCGGTGCAGTGGGCCCTGGGTTCCTCCCGGTGCAGTGGGCCCTGGGTTCCTCCCGGTGCAGTGGGCCCTGGGTTCCTCCCGGGGCAGTGGGCACTGGGTTCCTCCCGGTGCAGTGGGCCCTGGGTTCCTCCCGGTGCAGTGGGCACTGGGTTCCTCCCGGTGCAGTGGGCACTGGGTTCCTCCCGGTGCAGTGGGCACTGGGTTCCTCCCGGTGCAGTGGGCCCTGGGTTCCTTCTGGGGTAGGACAATTCCCTGCCTCATTGTTTAAACACAGTCCTCAATTGTTGGGTGATTTTGGTTTCCATTGGCCGTTGTTACGTCATTTTGACCGTTGTTACGTTGTGTAACTAAAGATTTTGAACTTTAATATATTTCTTTTATTGACCCGATATGTGATTCAAGTGTTCCCTTAAACCACATACGCATATAAAGACACACACATACTTTCGAAGACACACACAGCACACTAAAACACAAAGAACACACAAAAACACGTGTGTGTGTGTGTGTACATGTGAGCATGCCGGCGTGTCACACTGAGTCCAATTAAAGTGTGAAACTGATTAGTCGCAGTATTGCACCCAAGAAAATCTTAGAGCGTGAATAAGTGGAACCTACCACAGAAGAATACCTAATATCTACAGCAGAGCACATTCATATGTTAAGCCATAAGAAAACGTGTGCATACAAACACATGCCAATATACGAAACAAACAGACCCCACATTCCTGTTAACTTATTTATCGAAAGTTATTTGCTCATTAAAATTGCAACGTGAATTCCTCCACTCAAACGGTGTAGTTTAAGAGGAACTGAACATTCCATCGGAGGACAAAATAACTCACAAACCTCCTTTAATTTAAATTATATTTTCACAGCCACGGAAAACAAAATATTTGCCGGCACCAAACGCGCGTCGAACACCGAAAAACAAGAAAGGACCGTGTCTCCGACACTTTCCCCGCCACAGCCCTCGATGTGTACACTGTGACTTGTTCAGCTGGCGTTGGTGTCACCTTTCATTAGCGGCGTGTGCGGTGACACCTCAGTCCAGCGGGTTATTGACACCACGGGTCTAATGGGAAGCACTGTCATGTAAATTCAATTGTTTTGTTTTGGCTTCCGTCGCTCCTGATTGCCGGAGCAGCAGCAGGTGTGTTTGTTCTGTGTAGGAGGTGTACACTGGAGGACTGGCTCCGTGGCTGACGTCTGCCTATGCGCGTAGCTTTGCGGCACGGCAACACGTGTGCCTTTGTGGACAGTGTGTGCGCAGGCAGGAGTGCACCGGAGGGCAACAGACACACCTCTGGCTCTCGCGAAACCAGATGTTGCACCCGACCGGGGCTGAGCACAGGGAAATGCAAAGCCGCGATGCGTTCCCCACGCTCCCTCTGCCACACACGCTACCAACTGTCACCCGCGCTGGAGCATATGTAGAACGTGGGCTCGGGTTACTACAACATGGACACAATGGAAATTTCTCAACCTCCCGGAAATAAGTCAACCGGCCGAACCAGACTGTGCCAAAGCACTTGCCTGATGGTTAATCAACAGTGCCTGGAAAACAAATAAACAAGTGTTTGTTGCTCGCCACAACACCAACGCCGCCATCACTAGCGATTTATTAAATTTATATTAGTAGGTAAAATGGGGGGGGGGGGTTGAACAAGCGCTTGTGATTACTGATAAAGATGGACGTTAACAACTTAACAATCTAATTAGAAGAGCTGTATTTCCTGAACTAGCTGTCTCAAAACTTTTTATCTGTCGTTATTGTGAAAAAGCCCCGGACCGCATCTTTAACCTACAACATGCAGCATGCCCCAATTCATTATACACAACTGTCAGGAATACGCATGTCTTTTATACAGAAACCACTGGAACGCAATGTTTCTGAACTGCTCCCAGAACGTTTTGATGAATTTCAAATTGTACCTCAGAATACGAACCAAATGTTACAAAACAAAAGTTGACCGACTGTCTTCGCTCCAAACAAAGCATCAAAGAGTGGTTATTGATTCCACTCTACTATTCACAATCGTGACAGAAAAGTATCTCCCGGACAGAGCCTGGCAACAAGCAACAACAACATGTGCTCTTTGCAATTCAAGTTTATCTCCTAGAAACTCAGTCTATGCATCCATATGTCTTGCAGGATTGAAATAAAGGACGGCTCAATAGAAAAAACAATTAAGTTGCATGAGGTCATAATTCTGTACCTTCTTTAATGAGACTAACCGGGCCACAAAGTAAACCTTTTGACCCTTTGAGTTGACCTAAACCTAGGGTTTTATCTAGATAAAAAAGTTACAGTACAAAAAAGGTAATTCATAACCCTTGTTCCCTTCAGAATGTCCAAATAGGCTTGCTAGCAAGGTAGTCCAAAACAAAGCCTTGCCACATTGGCCAGATTCCACATCTGCGTTCACTGTCTTGCCAACTCATATGATCGTAGTCAAGAAACAAAACTGTTCTATTTTGAAGAAAAAGGATTCTACCAAAAAGGTTCTACTTGGAACCAAAAGGGGTCAACTTGGAACCAAAAGAGGTCTACTTGAAATGTCCCGTCCCACCCACAAAGGCAGCAAAACTCCTTTTAAATGTATTTTTTCTAGGATTCCCTTTACCACAACTTTACCACAATTTTAAGCTTAGCAAGTGACTGGAGAAAACAGTATTCTAGTCAAGATAGCAGCGACAAATGAGACAGCATTAGGTGGGGAACTAAAATTAGCATGGTGGTAAAAACGGACTTCTCTGTATCGTGACTACAGACAGTCCCAACAGGCCTGTCTTTCTTCTGCCAACCCGTCCGACCAACAGGCCTTATGTCTGTCAGAAACCATCCGTCCTCCAACGTTCCAAACCCTGATGTTTTGCTTTCTCATTTCCAAACAAAACAACCGAATACGTAGCAACGTTAATTTGATCCCGGGGAAAGATCTGAAGGGACACAAACGCGGCAGAACTTTAAGCAAATTAGGCCTGATGAGTGGACCGCGTCCGTCACCCCGAATCTTTTGGAGCCTCCCTAAAGGAAAGCAGATGCCATCAGAGGGTTGTGGGGGGAAGGGGGAAACGTCGCGCGCTGATGACAAAAACAATGGACCGATTTAGTCTGTCAGAGGTTTACTCTGTCAAGCAGATTAGGCTCTGTCAGAAACAATGAAATTGAGACAATCCTTTCAAGAGAACGCTCGTCGTGTCTGCATTTCGGTTACCGCGCATCACGTTCAGATTCCAGACAGTCACGCTCAGGTTTCAACTAAAACCAATGAGAAAAGAGGTTCATAATTCCTGTCACCGCTAGTACTGCTAATTTCCCTGCTATGATTAAAATGGCCACGATTATTACTTTAATTATCTGATAACAAACCGCAATGCCGCTTCTTATCATCATCATTTCATCAATACTTTTTTCATTCCACTTTGGTGATGTTTTACAGACTAGCATTTCTTTCAACTACCTTTACATAGGCCCTTACAGACTAGCCTGGCCAAAACACACACACACACACAACGAGAGGAAGAAATCCAGCCTGAAACTCATGAAATTAGCTCTATTTAAAAGCAGGGTGGAAGGGAAGTGGTTTAGTTTAGACAGAAATGGCTGACGCGTAACGCGTCGTGACAATCGTGTTTTCAGGAGTCCGTCTGAAAAATGTTAATATTCTGAAACGTTAGACGCCTGTCTCAGCCCCGGCTTCCAAAGAGCACTTCTATTTTCCTTGGGGGACGTCAGTTAGGGCGGCACGACATCTCCGCTGACGGGCTGGTACGGCAGAGACACCGCCTGAAGACCGGCGCTAATAGCCATGTTACTTCCGTACCAGAGCAAATGATCAAATAATAAGAGGGGCATCGAGTTCCTAGCAAAATATGGCAACGAAGAGGGAGGAAAGAGGGAGGAAAGAGAGAAAGAGGGTGGGGAGAGAAGAATAAAGCCTTGCGAGGAGGCAGAGGGACTTCCAATGGCAGTGGGGGGAACTATTTCTTTAAAACAACATTTAGAGGGTTTTAGCTGCCTTGCAGCGATGGTGACGCCGGTGTTGGTTTAGCTAGTTAACACATTCCCTGTGCTACCGGTAGTAACCAGAGACCGGCTCGGATGCCGTTTCCACTGACCCCTGGTTCTCCGAGGATCTGTTCATGCTAATAGACCGGCAAGAGCGCTCTCTCACTTCCCTCTGCCGGTTGGCCTTAGCTCACTTTCTGCCCCGCGCCGGTTCTCTCCCCGTTCGGCTTCCTCGCCCCCACAGTGTCTCTCGACCTCCTCTAAATTGGCCTTGGCGATGGCCTTCAACCAGGAGGAGAACAGCTATTTACTTTGCATGTAATTAAACAAAAGAAGCGCAGGCTATTTTAAGTGTCCCCCTGTAAAGTAAAACATTCAGGAAGTCAAATGTATAGCAACGGGTAAATGAATGCGCATTTGTGCTGGGTGCAACAAGTGTTTACCAGGCTCGGCGACCTATCTGACACCCCAATGTGAATTATTAACATGCACATTGCGTCAACGCTGCTAACAGAAAGAAAACGAAACAAGGAAAACAACATATGTCCACTCGAGTGGATCTTTTCATCCTTTCGGACGAATACATTTGAAAATAGTGTCCCCATTGTTTTATTAACGCATGAATATTCTAATTACACCGGGCCTTCCCCATATGGAAGTGTGTAGGCTGTGGAGGGTCAGTCCAAGCCGAAGGTTTGAGTGGGCACAGACGACATGTCCTTTAAACATCAACCGACGAGGGGGGTGGGGGTGTTGGACACGACAGCAGGAGGGGCGAGGGTGAAATTCAGAGTTCACGTTGCCGGAAAGCAAGAGCACCGACTCGCTCCCACCGAAATATCACGACGAGACTCGGTTGGCCGCGTTCAACATTTCTCTGGTTTTATCTGAAACTCATCTTTTTCCACTTTC
>JACXGK010001005.1:69527-81646 GCA_016801125.1 Novumbra hubbsi
CCCCCCCCCCCCCCCAAACAAAGTATTCTTTACGCTCTCTGAGACATCTGTCACCGGGGGTAAAAAAAATCATTATTCATACACATCTTTATGAAATCAGGTTTTCCGAACTCCGACACAGAGGGTTGGCTGACCAGAAGGCTGGGTCATATGCGGTGGTGACACCCAGACTAATCCATGCTGTAATACTACAAGGCCTCAATCTGACTCCAAACGCAGAGGGAGAAATGGGAAATATGACGCTGTTGAACCAACGCATTACACACCGAAGGAGATCCCATCGCCGCAGCTCTGTATTTAGTATTTCCTGGTGAGTAATCTTTTCTCGTTTTATCACGGGAAATCAAATAACGGGGCGACGGCTTAATGAAAAATGCGGCGCGGGGCCAAAGCGCGCAAGAGTCAGTTCGCTCAGAAGACAAAGGAAAAAGCAGTTCAAAGCTAAGGAACACAGCGAGGCCAAAGCTCATGAACCTTTTCACAAATTTCTCTTCACACTTCAACAAGTGGACATACAAATATACATTACATACACATTGAACCTGCATACGTGAATACATGCGCACGGTAAAACTGAAAGACGCAAGAATGTCCCGGAGACACCGAGACAAACACAACGTCCATGCCCCCCCCCCCCGGCTCACGTTTCAAAACAAAGGACGTCTGTTGAACAGTGTATCCAGCTGATGTGGCTTAGAGCTGTTCTAATCCTGAACGGGGAACATAGCTATGCGTGCAGTGTGCATCTCAAGCAGGAATCCTAATCCTAATGAGACTATGGGGAGCTGGATGAATGGTGGAGAGATGAGGCCGTGTCACCGGTGTGAACCCTCCCATGAATGAACACCGTAGAGGGGTCTTGAAAGTGCACCTGCATCAGGCAATGCGACGGGGTGCGTCTGCATGCATCTTCCCCGTGCCCAACCGGGTAGGGTGGGTCCTGCAACCCCATTTGTTGGCATTTAATAGTGATCATTTCCATCTTAAAGTGGGGAAAGAATATTTGGGATTCTGTTACTAATTCCTATCCACGCACGCACAAACACACACCACTCTTCTTTCCATGAGCACACGCAAGCACACGAGTGAGTTCTGGGCCTTTCATCTCCTTCAGAGAGATGTGTGTAGAGGCTGTGGCTGGTAAAGTGTGTGACAGTGTCTCCTTACAGGCAGTCTGTGTTTAATTAGAGCCAGAATTCCTCATCCCCAGCCATGGAAAACACACACACACATACATACAGACTGGTCTAATGTGCATAATTAACTTAACCCCCATCACTTGACTTTAAAGGGCTGTTTTGGAGGACTGCACATTGCAAATGGAGAGTGGCCCCTTTTAATGTCTAAAATATTCATTAATGCATTGCAGACGGTTTTCCTGAAATGAGCCTCCTCTGATTCTTGTTTTTCTTTTCGGAGGGGATAGATTGTTGCTAGGCACTTCGGAGGCAGGCGAGGGAACGTTTGAGTGAGGAGAGAAGATGAACCGGGTCACTCTGGGAACGTAACTCGGTGCAAACTCAGACAGAGTGAGGGGAGAGAGGATGGGGTCGACGGAGAGAGAGCCTGAACTGTCTGAAACAGACCGTGAGACAGTCAGGAAAACACATAGAGTTACTTTCAGCTGGGGGGAGAGATTTAGAAAGAAAACTGAGAGACAGAACGAGAGACAAATAGAGAGAAAAAGAAAAACAACAAAGAAAGCGTGAGAGGAAACCCGGTACCGACCGGAAGAGAACGGTCACCATCGTGGCTCTCTAGTTTGAGCAGGGTGGCGGCGAGGGGGGGGGTGGTGGCCCCCCCCAGCGCCAGTCCTGACTGCTACCAGCCACACACTTCACCTCCCATCAGGGTCGGGGCGCCGGAGAAAGGTCAGCGCGCCGACAGTTGATTGGCCGATGCAGTGTTCCGGTCCCTCTCCTTCGCTCGCTAACGGGCCTGCTGACGCACCTGATGTGACAAGGCCCGCCCGTACACATCGGGGCAGCTGGGGGGGGGGAGCAGAGAAAGGGGTGGAGAGACGTGGAGCACGTGGCCGTGAGGAACGCCGATGCTCTGACTGAACACATGCCTGAACGTCGCCGAACGTCAATGACACCCGTGGCGTCTCGGGTGGAGTCATAAGACATTGGACGGGCGGATCACTAATTAGCAACTAATAGATGTGTGATGACAATTTAATGGGTAATTAGCGACAGATAAGGAACGACTAAGCGCGGCGGCCCTCCATTATCGAAGGGTTAAAAAGCATTTTAGGCTGAAAAGGAATAATAATATACACACGCAGACCGACATGTTGAACTAGGCACCTAACGCACGTTAGCAACCCAGGCTATGAAAAGTGGATCCTACAGAACCGCCCGGCAGTGGAACTGCTCATGTGGCTCACGGTGGAGAAGATCAAAGCCCATTATGGGCATGTGTGTGTCTGTGTGTTTCTGTGTGTGTGTGTTTCTGTGTGTATTTGTTTGTGTGTCTATGTGTTTGTGTGTGTGTCTGTGTATGTGTGTCTGTCTGTGTGTGTCTGTGTGTGTGTGCGTCTGTGTGTGTGTGTGTCTGTGTGTGTGCAGCAGCACCGGTCGCCCCTATAAAGGAGCACAATCAGAACCAGTGGATTCATCAGGGCCTGATCTGGATGGACATAAAGAGGAAAAGATAAACCTCCTCCAGCGCTGTGTCACTTTTTCTGGTCTTATACGGTATGACAAACACACGCATGCTCTCACACACACACTGACAAACACACACACTCTCGGAAAAACACCACACACTCTTGGAATAACACACACACACTTTCGGAATAACACACTCTCGACGAGCCAGCCCTTCTGGTTTCCACCCTCGCTCTTTGACCTGTCTTTCTCTTTATATCTGTCTGTCTGTCGCTCTGTCCCTCCTCTTTCTCCCTCCTTTCTCTCTTCCTCCTCTCTGTCCCTCCCCTTTCTCCCTTCCCTCTTCTTCCCTTCTCTCTTCCTCCTCTCTGACCCTCCCTTCCCTCTTTCTCACTCCCCTCTCTTCCTCCTCTCTGTCCCTCCTCTCAGTCCTCCTTTCTCTCCCAAACCTCATCTCTCTCTCTCTCCCTCCCTCCCCTCTCACTGCCCCCACCCTGTCCATTCTTTCTCTCCCTCTCCTCATGTTGGCAGGTGACCGTCCCCTCAGTGAAGGACCCAGGTGTTCCAGTGGGTCTGGGGCGGTGGAGGGCGGGGCTGTAGCGGACCACGTTCTGGCGCTCTTAGGTAAACCGATGGGTCTGGAAGGCCATTAGCCCAGCCTACTGCCCAGCTGGGAGAACCGTGTGAGGGAGCCCGTCTGCAGCTAGGTTGGCAGCATAGGTTAGGAGAGCTAGTCTGGAATGCTGACAGATAGCATGCCAGCCTGCCCTGTGCCAATCTGCCTTGGAGACAAAAGGCTGATTTCTGAGATGTAATGTCGATGACCACATTAAAACACTGCAGTGACGCTCACACGTCTAGAGGGAGAACGTCTCGAGGGGGAACGTCTCGAGGGGGAACGTCTCGAGGGTGAACGTGTCGAATTAAATCCATTCGGACCGGTTCCACCCAATCGGAACCAACGGAGCGGCCGTCGGGGGACCCCCCTCCCAGCCCCCCCGCCCACCCCCCATCTCGCCCCGTCATCTGACGTGAAGGCAATGCTAATATTTGCCCGCCTCACTTCTAATACACATCAGCATCACCGCTGGTGTGTTTTCCCTGCTAAGCCGCCAGCCAGAGAAAATATTGTTTTTTTTCTCTCTCTCCTCTCTCTATACTGCCCTCCTGACACCCCCCTACCCCCAACCTCTCCGCACACACACACACATCTTCCTTTGATAGATAAATGGCTGGTGGATTTGTTTATCAAATTGTGCCCAAAACGACCCCATTGGTGCGGCTGAGACGCATGTAAATAGCTGGCAGGGTGACTACGTTTTGGTGATGGCCATTTGACCGGTTTCCCTCCGACACAGAGGTGAGTAACCCTAAACGCTTCGTATCCCCGACGAGAGAGTGTGCCCCACCGATCCTCATCAGTAACATGAGTGGCTGGGCTTAGGCCTCAACCAAATGTGGAGTGGACACACAAACACACATTTAAAGAGACACACACACTTGAAGGGACACAGACACGTGTCCGTACATACAAAGACAGGCAAAACACACGTCCATACAGAGAGACACACACGAACACCCACACAGAGAGACCCACACACGCACACCCACACAGAGAGACCCACACACCCACAGAAACTAAAACAAATGGTATGCTTTAAGTCTCCTTTTTCCAATGCAATGTGAAATGTCCTGACGCGGTGGACCGAACCCCAGTTAGCTAGGGCCTTTTAAGAAAACATTACAGTATCATCGCAACACTTCAGCTAGCCGCTACTCTGCAAATATCAAAGCCCAAAAATCTGTCAAGAGCCCAAATGAATCCATTTCAAATTGAACAGAATTTTTTTTCCTACTTTCCAAAAGGTACCGATTCAACAAGAAATCTATAAAACCTTTTGAACCCCCCCCCCCCGTTCAATTCAGGAATAAAAAGGGAGAAAGAGGGGGGGAAATGGGGTCTAATTAGAAGTAATTACGCCTTTTCATTTCCAACATGATGAAATAATTTGATTCTTTTTGAGAAGGGGGTCTGGTTTGGCTCAAGGCGGACGAATCGCTCCTGCGTCGAGTTAGAGCGATGCTAGCGGGACAATGGCCCTCCTTTTCAAGGTGGGAGCCGGGAGGAACGCGCCGGCCCATAAATCATTGCCAAAAGGTACGCCACGGACAGAGTCGTCTGACTGTTGCCTTGACATGGCAACCGCCATACAGGTTGACCCACATTAGGGAGATAAAATAAATAGGGCCAATGAGGAGTCATCAGGAAACAACCGCCATAGAGAGGACAGGACATCTGAGGCGGGTGTGTGTGTCCAGAGAGGAGGTGGTGGCAGAGGGGGTGGTGGAAGCGGCGTGCTGTTGTGGGGCTAACAGGCCTGTATGGACAGCGAACAAACTATGATGCTAATAGAATATTCCAGGTCGCTGTATAACCGTGTTGGGTACGCAGTCCAATGTTGTCAACATTTGGGGCAAAAAGAGGCATTTTCATTTGAGATCGGATTTTAAATATGTTTCAAAAAGATACATTGAAAATGAAAGGAACTCTAACGTGGTATAGGCATCATCCTATAATAGGGTGATAGAGAGAAAGGGAGGGAGGGAGGGAGGCAGGGAGGGAAAGAGAGTATACGGAGGCATAATTACAAGCATAAGGTAAGGACATTAACATAGAAGATGAGGACTTGTGTGAGTCTCTCCCAGAGGTTGTTCCATTAAGTAGGAGCGTTTACTTCAACTCTGTTTCATCTTCCAACACAGAAAACCTATTTTGGTTTTTCACCGCTTAAAAACAGGGCTACACAAAGTCTCGTGTTTCTGTCAGAAGAAAGAAATCACTTCCTGCTCCAATGACAAAAAAGAAAATGTTTCGGGCTGGAACACTAGAAGACAAAGTTTGAAAGAATGATAATCTTACTGGAACAAACATCTAACACACAACCAGCGTCCTTTAAAACTCCCTCAACGCATCCAAAACAGTGGTTGTCAATGTGCGGCCCGCAGGGGTACTGCATGTGGTTGTATAGCTGTAACATCTACAGAATAGTTCAGACATGGAGTTCTACGCACTTTGTTTATTCTAGTAATAGTAATAATAATGACGATAATAATAATTGGCCAGTATGAATTACCTTCACTAAAGAAGTTGAGTTCATGTAAAAAAAAAAAAAAAAAAAGTAAACGTGACACTCCATGTATGGTGGTCCTCAAGACTTTTTCACAGTGATTTGGTGGTCCCGGGTAGAGGAAAGGTTGAGAATGGGCACTCTACATGAAGAGGAGAGAGTAACCAGGTGAGGAGCGCTGACAGGGGCAACCCTCTAGCTGAATGAGCCCAAAGAGAGAGGGGCCAAGGCAGGGAGCGGGACATCAACAGTCCCTGTGCAGTATCAGCTGCCCAGCTTGGAGCAATCTCCAGCACCTCCACCTGCCACTCACCCTCCTGCCCTCCCCCCGGGCCAATCAGAGGGCCTGAGGGTGTCCCAGGGGGCCAGCCCCAAACAGGGTTAAAGAGGGAATGAAAAGGCAGCGAAATTAGGCTAATGATGCCTCGTCTGGCTGTCTGTCATCAACCTACCTTTCCCCCTGCCTGTCTGTCTGCCTGTCTGTTAGTTTGCCCGTCTGTTTGTTTGACTGCCTGCATGTCTGTCAATCTGCTTTGTTAGCTTGATTCCTGTCTCACTGTATGTAAGTCGGACTGCTCATTTGGTTTGTCTACGGTCCGTCTGGCTCTGTTACTTTACCTTTTGTGTCTGTCTGTCTGCTCTGTTAGTTTACCTTCCTGTCACTCTGTCCGTCTTTCCATGTCAGCTCTGTTTGTTCCCCTTCCTGTTTGTCTGCTCTGTTAGGTCATCTTCCAGTCTATTGTCTGTCTGTCTGCCTGGTCTGTTAGTTTACCTTCCTATTCGTCGGTTGTTTATCTCAGTTTTGAAGATAGTGTATAAGCCCTCCATGGCTGAATACCCCTGTCATCTAGCATAGTTATAAAACTGAATCAACATTGAAAGTGCTGGCATTCCGAAAAAACGTCCAAGTCATCAGACGTGACGCATTGTTTGCCTTATTTCATCTGACCATAACCAGTCCAAACCGGACCTTTGTGTGTACGAGCCGGCAATGCAAGCACCCAATTCCAAAAACAGCGTGAGATAAAACCAAGTGAGATAAAAGGGGCTAAGATCCACCTCTCACCGCTACGATCACACTGGGCTGAAAAACTGAGCAAAGACATCTGACAGCCCCCCCCCCCCCCCCCCCGGAGGAGATATAGACGTAACTAGCAGAGCACGGCCTCTCTCCAGCCCAACCCCTCCCTGCTCACCTGGCCCGTTTGATGATGCGTCACTTGCTCTTGACAACGCATCGATTTTACTTCTGCTCGCCGCGTAAGCCCGTCTGCCTGGAGGAATCCATTAAGGCAAACGGCCCTCGTCCGCGCTGAGTGACAGCCGTGACAGGCCCGCAACAACCCCCCCCTCCCCCCCTCAGTCTCTGACTGACAGCTTGACGTTTCAACAGGCCCTTTTTCTTCTTTTCTTACTGTACAGCTTGCGGTTTCAAGCGCGTTCCATAATAGGAGTAGGAAGCGAACGGTTGGGGTGGTTTGAGGTGAGTTGGCAGGGGCCGTTCGTGTCGGCCATCTTCTGGGTGGGATTTATCTCAGGCTGGGGAGACCCTCAAGGATATGAGGCTGGGGAATGCCTCTAAGACGCCGTGAATTATCGACTTCAAACCACGAGAGAAGGTTTTGTTTGGTGTTGCAAATGTAGCTAATGTCAGCTGCGACAGTGAGACTGTTCTTCACAGTTTCTGACCTCGCTTGGACTTTGGTCTCCCATGGCCACTTGGCCTGATAGCATTACGTTACTCGGACGCTGCATAGCAACATATTAATGTGCTTGACGCCTTAGACTATTTTAATCTCGGCAGTCTGCACATGTATGATCTCTGCAATTTGCATGTACTCCAGAATGTTATGAAGAGTGATCAGATGATCAATTAATGCAAAGTCCCTCTTTGCCATGAAAATTAACTTAATCCCAAAACAAAAATATCCACTGCATTTCAGCCCTGCAACAAAAAGACCAGCTGACATCATGTCCGTGATCCTCTCATTACACAGGTGAGAGTGTCGACGAGGACAAGGCTGGAGATCACTCTGTCATGCTGATTGAGTTAGAGTAACAGAATGGAAGCTTTAAAAGGCTTGAAATAATTGTTCTTCCTCTGTTAACTATGATTACCTGCAAGGAAACGCATGCAGTCATCATTGCTTTGCACAAAAAGGGATTCACAGGCAAGGATATTGCTGCTGGTAAGATTGCACCTATTGCTACCATTTATCGTATCATCAAGAACGTCAAGGAGAGAGGTTCAATTGTTGTAAAGAATACTTCAGGGTGCCCCAGAAAGTCCTGAAAGCGTCAAGACCGTCTCCTAAAGTGGATTCAGCTGCGGGATCGGGGCACCACCAGGGAACAAAACATTGTAATTTTTGGTCCATGGCCAGAAAACTCCAGAGACCTTAATCCCATTGAGAACTTGTGGTCAATCCTCAAGAGGCGGGTGGACCAACAAAACCCCACAAGTTCTGACTAACTCCAAGCATTGATTCTGCAAGAATGGGCTGCCTGACAGTGTGTGGCCCAGACGTTAATTGACAGCATGTCAGGGTGATTTGCAGGGGTCTTGAAAAAGATGGGTCAACACTGCAAATATTATGACTATTTGCATAAACCTAATGTAATTGTCAATAAAAGTCTTTGACACTTATGAAATGCCTGTGATTATACCTCAGTATACCATAGTAACATCTGACAAAAATATCTAAAAACACTGAGGCAGGAAACTTTGTGTCATTCTCAAAACTTTTGGCCACGGCTATATGTGTGTGTTTTGGAGAGTGCTTAGACAAAGTCCCAATATGATTGCTGAAACCAAATTGACACACACAGACCCACACACCAACCACCCTGCTTGTTAAAAAGTCTGACTTAACCTGACAGTGTTTTTTTAAGCCGTTAACTGCTGAGATCCCTTACACTAGCAGCTAATATCCCTGCCCAATAAATCCCACCACAACCAGCTAGCTCGAGTCAATACAGCACTAAGCCCTCCCATTGTTCACAATGACATTTCTCTGCCAGTTCTAAAATAAATTTACAGTTCCATATAATGACACCAAGTCTTGGAAACAAACCAAAATCAAATTTTTACATGCTCCCACTGTCATCTGGCCCACTTTTCAGCACACACTCTCGCCTCCATCTTTCCTTAGCTTCCTATTCAACAAAAACCCTGAACAATGTCGGAGGAAATATATTTGAAATTCCATTTGAACCCAGGTCTGCTTCACAGCCACTGGGGAAGAAAAGCATGACCTCACACTATAATCACCGCGGGAGGAAATCCAAGTGAAGGGTCTCAGACGACCAGAACTGTGCCTCGAATGAAAACACTGAAAACAAGTACTCTGTGATTAATTAGCTATTAATTAGGTTTGCGCGCGGGGTAATATGCATTTTTCAATTAATTAAAGTTGGACTCGCGCTGTAAATCATGCGAGACTGACGTTGTTTCTACAAATTAAACATACACATTTGGGGTATGGAGGAGAAGGAATAAGTGTTGATTGCCTAACTGGAGGGCTCGTCAGGAGTGAGCGTGACATGGGCTTTGACAGGCTGCGCCTCAGTCCAGTGCCTAAAACACGCACACACACTCTCACACACTCTCACTCACTCTTCTCCATACTGCAGGTCTCCCACATGTCACAGGATTGACATCATTAAAATGTCAAATAAATTGTGAACTGCTTAAATATACTAAAGTGTTTGCAATCACTAATGCATCTAATTCACTCTGGATTTCAGCGTCAGCTAAATTACAATGTCCCAAAGTTAATGGAAGCCTTGAAATATACAACGTGCATGCATTGTGTGTACATATAGATTTGGAGTGAAATGGCGTCTCTAATGTGTTAAGTGTTCATCACCGTCGTGTGAGGCACATTTCATTTGCAGGTGTCCTAAGTTATTTCTGTAGCGATCTCCGTTCGGTGGGGTTTGTGCAGCGGGAATCTGTCGCCTGTACTCATGAACAAAGAAACAATATATGCACTCGCAATCACTGTCCAAAATAAAAACGTGTCATTTGTCACCGTTAGCAAAGCGCGGGGTGTGATTTCTCTTCCTGATGACTCGGAGACATTAATTTGTGGAAAACGCGGTTATGAAATGACAAACACACGCACACGCACAACCATTTATTCAAGAACTGCTCTCTGACAACAGCTTGATATACAGTATAATGAACCAATGACTGCAGTCATTATCCTACACAATGTATTTCTTATCGCAGCACAGATAATGAAGTGTCTATTTGATGGTCGGTAGAACAGCCCTTATCGAAGTGCTTTGGTGAAATGAAACCGAGGACGTACACACAAACGAACACAAATCGAGTTGCAATTCATCCGCCGCTACGTGTGCATATGTGTGTGTGCATATGTGTGTGTGCATATGTGCGTGTGCCTTGCCTGCATGAGTCAACCTGCACCCATAAGCGCACCTCTGTACAGGTTGACCGCGCAGAGCCAAAGCAAACCACGACGCGCCGTGTTCCCACCAAACTCCCCGCATATCTGTCTCCGTGGGATGGCGCCACAGCATTTGGCACTCCTTTCTTTTGGAGTTGCGTGGAAGTTCTGAGGGAACTGGGTCCCGTCATAATTACTGGGCCTCCGGCGAGCATACTAATACAGCCCTGGGAAGGAATAAATTACATCTCAGATTAGCAGGAAGGATGAAGTAGAGGTTTTATTTTTAGAAATTAGAATATTTGTTACATTATTAACGGGGGGGAGAACATCCTTTGAATCCTGTAATGTATTTTTTTTTTGGTTCAGTACAGAGTCTAGCGTGTAAACTGCCTACCTGTGTAAAAAAGAAAAAGAAAAAAAAAAAAAGAGTAGTCTTTAGTGCAATGTGAACATGCCTTTGGGACATAAAAACAGCATCTCTCGCTGTAGCATCTTTCCATTCGGCACGCTACCTCAGAATCGTCTGGCACAGCACATTTATCCGTCACGTCCTCCCAAAGCCTTTTCTGTTATTGTATCAAAGCTATTGTTGTTTTGCCCTATGGGATCACTGTGTATATGTAAACATATACAACGCCATCCCAACGCATACAAGCACAAGGTGGTAATGTCACATGAGGCCTCGTGTTTGAACACTATTCATAGTCATTCCAATCTGTATGTGTATTTTTGTGTCTTCCTACTTCATATGAATGGATCACACCGACATGTGTCTTTAACCTATGTTATTGGGAATTCAGAAAGCTGTTAAAGAAACAATCAGAATCATGATAGTACAGTATTGGAACTGACTAAACGAGTCTAGTACATGTTCCTATCTCTTCTGTCACCGTTATGTGCGCTCTCTCTCTCGTACAGTAACACACACACACACACACACACACACAGAAACACGTGCTAATGCTATTTTCATAAATGATTTTATGACAAGGGAGCAACAAGGCCGAAACAGGATTAGTCCGCTGTGTCAGAGCCCATTTAAGAAAATTGACCAAGTACAGATTTTTTTTTAATCACAAAAGACTGTTTTAATTATTGGAGTAATTAGTAAAATATATGAGCCTTCACCTATATTGATCGTTATTGTCCGTACAGTTAGTGAACAGTGGGTCTGAGTATTGACTACCCCCCTACACGTTCCTTTCTCCAGAAGCCCCCCCCATTTCACACACACACACTCCCCTTCCGTTCTCCAACCGCTCGGGGCATGGGTCAGACATGAATCTCCACAACTGGCTGATGGGCCCTGGAGAGGAGGGATGAGCGGCCGAGCAGAAGGAAGCGCTAAGCAGAACAGCTCACGCGTCTCGGGTGACGTCAGGCGGAATGGGGTGCCGCGCCAGACGCCGGGCCTAAGTGTTCTGACGCCTGGTTACAGCCCGCCACCCGCCATCTCGCCCTGCATGTCTCTCATTGGTTCCCTTGTTCACTTGGATTGCTCACATTGTCAAAGCGTTCATATCACGGGAGACGCATCACGGGAGACGCATCACGGGAGACGCATCACGGCAGGCGCATCACGGCAGGCGCATCACGGCAGGCGCATCACGGCAGGCGCATCACGGCAGGCGCATCACGGCAGGCGCATCACGGGAGACGCATCATGGGAGACGCATCACGGGAGACGCACCTGAGCCTCAGAATCAGGGGATTCTTCGCTTGTTCATCACTTGACATTGTAGGGCTGTGCTTGTTTTTGGTAGTAATATGTCATTGTTCTCTCAGTTCTCCCTCCTCCCCCTTGGTCTCAGTTCTCCCTCTCCCCCTTGGTCTCAGTTCTCCCTCTTCCCCTTGGTCTCAGTTCTCCCTCTCCCCCTTGGTCTCAGTTCTCCCTCTCCCCCTTGGTCTCAGTTCTCCCTCTCCCCCTTGGTCTCAGTTCTCCCTCTCCCCCTTGGTCTCAGTTC
>JACXGK010001006.1:0-81681 GCA_016801125.1 Novumbra hubbsi
GTGTTTGTACTGACACAGGGGAATGGGAACAGGGAACCTATGTAGGAACCGTGATTTGACTGATGAGGGACAGGTGCGGGCCGTAGTGAGTGATTGGTGACTGGGTGTGATTGTGACGTTGATCGGCACTGGCGCCCAACGGCCACCAGGGGGTGGAAACGAGGCGAAAACCGTCAGGCTAGGGTGGAACCCTGACACTTGGCCTCCAAATTCCCCAGCGTTGGTTTGGTCCAGTTGTTTTCTGTGTCATTTTGCTCAGTTGTACTACGTCGTTTCCTTGTTGGAAGCAAACGGGTCCTCAGGAAGATCCTGGACGGTCAGGAGGTTGTCACCACAGGTCTTATGGTGACCTGTGTTTGCCGTGCTTCTTATGTAACACTGAAACAGTACCAGCAGTTTGACTCTGTTTCATGTTAAAATGGATGAATGTAGTATAGGTCTATTTCATATTGAAACGGTGCATAATGTATGAATCTATTTCAATGTTATATGGAAATACAGATTTGAAATCTCTCACTGAAAATGTGCATCCAGTATGGCTTAATTTCTTTATGAAAAGACACAGCAAACAGTTGGACTGAAAAACACATGGTGTGTTTGGCCTTGGAGAGGTTTCTCTCCTGCCAGCCACACTCCGTGTCTGAATCTGGCTTCCTCACTGTCTTTTTTCCTTCAACCCCCAAACCCCCACCCATCCCCCACCCACCCACCCCTTCCTCCCCTCTCCTCTCTGAGTGCATGGCAAGTTTGAGGCAGAGATCTTTTCTCCCTGAGACGTGAGCGGTTTGATCTTCAGAAAGTTAGATCTGTGCAGTCTGCCTAGCTGTGCTTTGGGACAAGTGTGTTGTGTGTGTGTGTGTGTGTGTGTGTTTGAGTGTGCTGTATTGCTATATGTGCATGCCTGCTATATGAGTGTGTGGGTGGTGTGTTTGTGTGTGGGAGGGAGGAGGGAGGGAGGGGGGAGGGGCGGTGTTCACGTTGGGCTTCAAAGTACAGGTGAGAGCTGCATCAACTCTAGATGGGTGATAAATGTGGTTCCAGAGAAAATGATATGCCAAGCAGTCCAAATGCTTTGCACCAGCCGTCTGTGTGGCCAACTCTAACACCAAAACAGCCCTAATAGCTCTGGGGGAGTTGGCAGGTAGAGGTGCTGTGTATTTGCGACTGTTTTGTTTGTGTGTCTCTGGCTATGTAGCAATTCTAGGCATGTTGCTTTGTCAGAGTGTGTGCATTCATCCCTCAGTGTATGTAGGAGGATGGAAGGCAGAGTCTACGTGGTGGGTTTAGTGGTTGTGGAAAGTGAGACACGTGTGTGTGTGTGTGTGTGTGTGTGCGCATGCATTGTTTTGAAGCATGGAAGCGGCGCAGAGCGAAGTGTTGTTCAGGCATACTGTAGGAAGACTTTGTTGCCTGATGAAACAGTCGGAGGAAGGAAGCTGGGAGACTTGGTTAGAGAGACAGATTGAACTGAAATAACCTGCTAGCATCTCCAAACCATCGGAGTCGTCACATTCCGTAAAGACAGAAATTAAACGTCAGAAACTAAATCTAACTTTCCGGTAGAGTTGACTTCTTCTAAAAGGTTTCCAGTGTGAAGGGCAGCCATCTGATTCCAAGCTAAACAGACTGTTTACTCACAGCAGTGACTTGGAGAGGGGTACGGGAAAGGATGAATGAGCCAATTGGAAACCGGGAATCATTAGGTGTCCAGGGTAGTACGATTACCAAGTTAGGTATTTAGCCAGGTGTACGCTGGTGTGGAATGGGGTCTTTAGAGACCACAGACCCTTAGAAAACATATGAAACATCTCATTAGAAGGACAAGACTTAATCACGGACCGAAGCAGAAGCAATTTAATGGTCTGGTTTTAAATGAGATTTATTTTATAATCTCATAATCGGTTCATAAGCACATTTACTACCCTATGCCATTATTCAAAAGGTAAAATGTGCAACCCATAAATGTGTGACATAATCACCAATGTAAAATATGACTCAACCAGCTATGTTAAATACATGAAGCAATGCTTTATAAAGGGTGGAATTAACACTCTTTAAATTGAGGCTTCATAAATATTCAGAACCATTGCACATGGCTTTTTATAAACATTTGCTAAATGCTACATTTAAAAGAATGCATTGGATTCTAGCCCTCCCCAAATGACATGCAGCAAACCTGAACTTAATTTGATTGGAGGTAATACATATAAGACAGGTAGAGGTCACTTTTAGTCAAGTTGAGATTTTTGAAAATAGTGTGTTTTTGTTTAAGATTGGCACTTTTTAGACTTTTTAGGTTTGGGGTGAATACTATATACCGAACCATTTTGCTAAATTCCATTAGGAAGATAATTTTCCCCAACCCAACAACAAGAGTGTGTAAACATTAACAAACATAATTAGTCAACAAGCATAATCAAACACAAGCTCACTTGTGTTTTGGAAATAAATGATGCTGGGAAAGGCTGAGGAAGAGTACGAACTCTATATTCTGTAAAAATATAACTGACACTGTAATTGACCATGTTCACATATTCGATATGACAATTTGGGAAGTTGGACTTGGAAGATTACAAATAATTTACTTACTGTAAAACTTACCTGACTATTAGCTGACCACCCTGTTTTCTGTACTTGGATTCTGCATACAATTGAACATGAACTCAAGACTTGTATTCAAAGTTTATGAAATGTACTGTTTAGAATTGAGAGACACCAGTTGATGGAAGTAAACTCAGATGTCCCTAAATTATGATGACAACTTCTGTACAAACCGTCAAATAGTTATGAGTGCAAATATATAGTGATGTATGAACAGTGGCTAAATTTACAAGGTGGTTGTTGCTCCAAGGATTTACTTTTTTATGTCATCATGTCAATCAGTTTTGCTGTGATTTCATGTTGCAATGCAGGCATTAATGAATGCTGGACATTAAAAAGTGCAGCACTGTTTCCAATAGCTTGTCTTCTCTTGAGAGACAGATTAGCCTGTGAAGGCCTCTATCAATAACAAGGCAATGCTAACACTGAGTCTGTTCATAGTGAAAATGTTGGCTCCTTCATAGTGGTCAGGTAGTCTGCAAATGTGTGCTCTCTGTTTAGGTCATGGTTGCATTCCAGTTTCTTTGTTTTTATTTGGTGGATTCTTTCAAGTCGTTCAAATGATTATGTTTTTGTTTACCCTTGTTTTCTCATTCTCCATTTCCCTGACTTATCCCCTTTCACTCTTGACTTTTCCCCATTCACTCCTGACTTTTCCCCTTTCACTCCTGACTTTTCCCCTTTCACTCCTGACTTCTCCCCTTTCACTTCTGACGTTTCCCCTTTCACTCATGTGGTTTTCACACCACGTTTGGAGCGTCTGTTTTTCAGAAGTCTGGCATGTTTTCCCTCTCAGTTTGGTTCATCTGGTGTGAAAACTCTATCGGCACTTGGGAGTGCATTACTAAACATGCCATAGCTTGCAAAAATGTACCATGGCCCGCTTCTTTAGATGTGAGAATGTAATCTGAACAGAGCCAGAAACCAGTCATGTAGTATTACTGTTTGACTACACACAGTAATACTGATGGGAGCAATTGATCTGGCTGCAGAAAGGCTATGGTTTCCTCCAGCATTTGGTTGGTAGAACATACAGGGAAAGACTATATTCAGTTAATATGCATTTGCTAAAAAACACATGTTGCTAAATTACGGTTAACAATCTTATACGTTCAAAGAAATCCAGTCAAGAAGAATTATTGAAGATAAAAGCATTTTTCAAGTACTGACTGTCAGAAAATATATCCTGTGAAGAAGGTGAAAACCTCTGGCCCAAATCAGATACAAAATGATTAGGCAGATGTGTTGGTGAATTGCAGAGACAAACCCTTAACAGCCCTTGTCAGTGCTGATGCAACTAGATGTCTAAAGGCCTTGCCTGGAGGGTCTTTTGCTCAACGTGCAACCTTGTTACTCAGCCCTTCAATATTTAACACATGTACTTTTTTGTTATGCTAACTAAATTAACAATGTAATAAATACAATTATTAGTACCTGACAAATAGTAATATATTCTCGTTGTGGCATTAAAATAACTCAAGTCTTAAGAATACATAGTGACAAAAACATGGAGAAATGTAAGTTGCACCTTAATGAGTAAATAAAACGGAAGATTATATGCAGTATGCATTAGTTGTCTAAAAAAACCATGCCTTTCAAATGTTATTCAGAAATCCATCAAACAATTGGTAACAGGGTGGCAAAAAGGCAACTTGTTTATGTAAAAACAATTGCTCAAAATAATAGCTTTAACTACCTGATATTGGCAAACACAACGTTTGTAGGTTAAGCAACGTCATTCGTTATGTTGTAGTTAAAAAAAAAGAATTTACACCCAATGTCAACTTCACTCTTGGAAAGTGTCTAGAGTAAAGTTTGTCCTGATTCATTAATTTCAACAGGAAACTGACAATGTTATGAACCGGGCTGGCAGGTGTCTGGTTGGGGGAACCAAAGGCGCGATTCGGGGCTCAAATTTGGATATTGAGGGTTTAGCCCCCCCAAAAAAACGAAACAGAAGGAGAACTAGAGGATTTGTTTGGTGCCCGGCAGAAGCAACGGACTGAGGGTCAGGTGTTGACAACAGAGAAAACAAACGAACAGGACGGAGGCGACAAACGTCTGCAATCGGCAGAGCAAACCACGAACTACAAGAACTCATTGGTACTGTTAGGGAGCTCAAAACGCTACGAGTAATGACGTCGAACTGGCAAGCACTAATAAGATAAAATAAGATAAATACCATAGAATATAGGCCTAATATAAGATAAACCAACTGAAGCAGTGAGATAACATCATCTCTATCCTGGGGCATGGTTTCCATCCCGGAAACACTCTTTATTTTGGTTCCGTTAAACAGAAGGCAGCCTCAATCCGTATCGAAATGTATTCTGCATGGTTTGTCATCACTTAAAAAACAGTAAGCACTAAGAAAAAACATATGTATTTCAGTCACAGAAAACAAAGCTTTATAAAAAGGTACAGTAACATTTTGGGCATTAACCGTTTAACAACCGTTAGCACATGGCTGCTAGAGGCCAGAAAGCACGCAAGCAGTGACATATTTACTGGAGAAACCAACTGTAGACTGTGTCAGTTTACCAAGATTGACACCTCACTGGTAACATGATGTCGTCAGCCTGTATATCTTGTAACCCAGTGCGTTCTTCCCCTCTCGTTTATTAGACCAGCACGTACATTAGATGGGGTGGCAGTTACCTTAATACCTTCCACTTTCCCTTCATCTATGGATGTTTCTTTTTCCCCGGATAAACGTTTAATATGTTGCGTACACGCAATCACACACAGACACTCATACGCTAGCACGCGCAGTTGCGTGGTTAATGGAGCCTGCTGAACAGCAGCTGTCCGATATGAGTGGACACACTCACAAGATGTCATGAGCCATGAGACACACACACACTCATGCTGACTCAATGAGGTACTGAGATAAAATTCACAGCTTCATCGAGTTTCAGTTTCATTTTCGTCTAAATTTGACCTTACCATCTTTCAATGAAAAAGAAATACTTATCGTATGTTTTTCAGATGGGATTTTAAAGTTTCTGCTTTCGAGGCAAATAGCCAAGCACACCCTAAAAAAAGGCAAACTATTTATGAAGTAAAAGTCATTTTATCTCTCTCCCCTTCTGTTCCCTGTCTTTCTTCCTCGTCCTGTTTCTTGAATTTCCTGCTCCTCTGCAGTGGAGAGGGGAATGAGTTGAATAAATCCCCAGGTTTATCACTCTCAGCATGTGGCTGTTTAGGGTTTCAGAGGAAGAATTCAAATAGTCCTCTGGCTCAGACTAGACTCCTATTGTTTGATACAGTGACTGTGTTAACTCTCCTCTCGATTGGGTGCCATGTCCTTGCCACTAAAACAGGAACAGAAACTCTGTTTTTGAGCTAAATGTAAACTCATCTGTTGTGAGTGCGTTTGAAGAAAGGAGCATCGGGTAGAATGAGCAGAGAGCAAAGAGCACAGCAAGGCTGCAGGTTTGGTGTTTGGAGTCAGATAGTATGTGTGTGTGTGTGTGTGTGTGTGGGGGGGGTGCAGGTGAGGTGACAGACAGATAAAACACTGTCACACCATTCACCTCAGAGGGAGGGGGGTGGACAGAAAGAGAGAGGGAGGAGGAGACAAAGGGATGAAGTGTGTGTTTGAGAGAGATAATGAAAAGCAAGTGTGTGAGAAAGAACAAAAGAAGAGGAATAGGAGACAACCAGAGAGAGATGAGGAAGGAGAAGGAAACAAGAGGGGCTTCCGCCCCAAAGACAGGCTGAGTGGACAGCTCTCCAGGGGCAGTCTGGAAAAGGACCAGTCATTTCAAGCTCTCAGGCACTTCTTGGGTTGAATACCAAAAGAAGGGAGATACTATTCAGAGGCATATATGGAAGCACTACAATCACATGGTCATAACATCTGTAAACAGACCATGGTGTATCTTACTGTCCAGTCAGAATTAAACCAGCATTTAAAGAAGACCGCAGCGAGGCTTTTCCAAGGGGATTCTGACGGGTCCCCATGCCACTATTTTACACATTGTTATCATTTCAAATTCAGGTTGCCGCGGCATCGGCTTCAGTGTGTTTTAAGGATCAGGGTAAAGAGGCTGTGCGGGCCGCCACACTTCCCCCGTCTGTTCACGCCAGAGCGCTATTGTTCTGGTTTCTCTTTGACCCCTACTTTGACCCCTAACGAACTGTAAAATCTGCGTGTGTGTGTGCTTCATAACTAGTAGCTAGCGTACACTACGGCCTCTAGTGACTATCTCACGTCAGTGGTTCCAACAGTCACAGAGAACCTCCTTCTCACCTTTCGTTCTTGCATCCATCATCACTGTTCCATCACTGAGATTAGCGAAAAATACCTTTCGGAAAAAACGTCACCGTCCTCATCTAAATTCCAACTAAATTCGGTAAGATATTGAGGAAATCGCGTACATTCTGTCTGAATCTTTGGGTTAACGGACTTGACAGAGAGGCAATTATCTAATCAGAAATCGGTGTAGGCTTGCTGTAGACATGACAGAGATGACTGGAGTTCTAACGACATGGCAGTTTCCATAGCCGTCCACACATTAACTATTCAACACAGAATGTCCATTAATCTGGACATAGGCCTCACAAGTCAAATATTTATTAGCTCTGATTAGGAGATCCATATTTTAGATGCGACTATGTCTGATTTCCCTTAGTATCTTTAAATATTTAAACGTGTTCAGACTTGGCACTATCTAAGGAATCCAGATGTACATCCAACAATGTAATTCATTCTTTGTTGAAGGATCAGTATTGAGTCGTATGAAAAAGTAAGCACACCCCTGGAAAGTGGTCTTTTTCGTAAGTTTTTGGTCACACAGATAATTAAGCAAACGTCCATGCAAAATCATTAATATTAGTAAAAACACAATTTAACAAATCACACCAAACAAATGTCACTTTACTGATGAAACAAAAAGGAACTCTAAAATGTTAATGTGCTGTTGGCTGGTATTGCCTCAGATTGGTTTTTTGGTCTTGACATGATTGGTTATCACTCACTTTCTTACTATCAAAAAACTCTTTAATTAGTTTCTAATATTCTAGACCTGTTTTATGTGTTGGTTAAAGTACAGGTGGACTCGATTCTTTCTCTAATGAATTGCATACATGGTTTCATACACATATCCAATGTATCCAAATATGTAAAATGTTCCAGGGAATATACTTACTTTTTTACATATTTCTAAATTTCTTTCTCCTAGATTCTTGTTCTTTTTTTGTCTGGGCATTTTCCTAATGGCTTTTGGACTTTTATCAGTTATGGAATCCGACAGAATATTCACAAAAGTTTTTAACACCAACCTCCATTTTCACTGTGTTAGAACTACGGGACACATGAATACCTCAAGATGGATGGGGCCGTGGATGAAGTAGGATAAAGGTTTTGTGGGCTGTTGGTTCTCTGTGTGTGTGTGTGTGTGTGTGTATGGATTTGAGTGTGTATGTGTTCTTTGTTCCAATGGAGGAGTGGGGTTTGAGTGTTTACGAGTCTTCCCATGGCCGGTGACTGAGCTTCAGCTCCTGGAGCATGGGAACCTGAGTTCTCTCTAGACATCCGTTGGTGGATCAGCCTACTCAACTCTAATCTGGTAGATGAGATGCGATTGAAAGGAAGCCACTACTTCATGGAAAACATCAACGTAGACCCCAGTCTGACCACACACAATGTCCAGTGTATTCCTCTGGTTTTCCTTCATCTCCCGGTGCTTCTCTCACTCCCTCTCTTAGTATGTTTGTGACAAACTCCTTTTGCACTGCGTTACATATTGCATTGTAATTTCAAGTATGGTCTTTGAAAGATCTTGTGAAACGTCTGAATATTTTGGCATAATGAGTGAAACATGTGAGGAGAGAGATAGTGGATGCCAGATGATGTGTGTAAAGATTGGTCTTTTTATATAAACAGACAATTTGATGCATTACTTCAATTAGGCCTGCTTTTTGGGTTGGCTGGTTAGCAATCCATTAAGCAATATGCAAATAGAGAGAAGGCAATGGGGGTGCAAGGAAGTATGGAGAATGCTGTATAATTGAGCCAGTCTGCTTTCCTGTGCTACTGGTTTAATGAGGCACTCACACACGCACACACGTGCACACGCACACAAAATGCTTGTTTTCTGTTTGCTCTGTTAAACGTTTTTAAATACTAAGTCAGTTGTGTGGGAATGTGTGGTTTTACAGCACCACGAAGACACAGCCTTGGTTCCTTAGGTGCATCCCAGGTCCATTCGAAGCTGTTAGGTGGGTCACTCTGTAGCATAAGAGCATCACATTGTTCATTTGGAAACACATTCAAAACTGACCGAGCAGGTTTTTACTGTCATCACAGTGTTTTGCTTTAACACATGTTAGGTGAGAATTGACAATATCTAGTCTATTATATAGAATCAACTCTCTCTAAGGTAACATGACAATGAAACTTGAGATATTGCTGTTACGTAGCTAACACTACTTAAATCAGTTGTTGGATTCTCAACTTGATCTCTTTAAACCTGACATCAGTACATTCTTTATCCCCCTATGCTGCAGCAACTAGAACCAGCATTAAAGCGTAGCCACCAAGATATAGCACTATGAGAGTACAACACAAGATATAGTACTATGAGAGTACAACACAAGATATAGCACTATGAGAGTACAACACAAGATATAGTACTATGAGAGTACAACACAAGATATAGCACTATGAGAGTACAACACAGCACCTGAATATGCACAGGATAACAGACTGACAGTGAAAAGACATTACAAAAGCACCTTTGTAGAGACAGATGTCCTTCAGACAGACTAGGACCTGGATATGTAGGAAATAATGAATACATGTGTGATAAACAATGAATCCTCTCTCTCCCTCTTTCTGCCTCGCTCTCTCTCCCTCTTTCCATCTACCACACTCTCTCCCTCTTTCCGTCTACCTCTCGCTCTGCCTATTATAAACCCTGTTGGTTTTCTTCTTTCATGCCGTCTCGTTCGGTGACCTCTGGGCCTCATTCTCATGCTAAACTGCTGCTCATTGTCTATCGACATGGCACCACATCAGTCAGCCTGCCTGAATATGGATACGGTCTTAACATAGAAACAGAGAGGGTTTATGTAGATTAAACTCTCTTCTTTCCGTCTCTTTTTCATAAAGATCCCCATTACTGCTAACCCCGCAACCTACAACTACCCTACTACACTACTACCACTCCAATATGGAGCCAGCGTCAGTGTGTGCCTGGGTGTGTTGACCCAACGTTAGTTCATTATCTCCACTAACAGACAAAGGTGCCTCTGATATGCAAAACCAGGTCCAATCAGCAGCTGTGTTAGTGTACTTCATTCTCACAGAGACCTTCTCATCCCTTGGAGCTCCAGTGGTCCAAGACCAATCCACTTAGACTTATTGTGGTGTGTTCTGTGGGCCTAAACAATCGTCCCATGCGTTTGTCAAGAGGTGGAGGAATGAGCGGATACAGGTGTAGTGCTCGAAGACAAAACGGACTAATTCATGTGTCTATAATGGTACACATTTGAATTGGATGGGATCCTTTCATTCAATTCATTTGCAAAATAGATTTTATACTATTAATCATTCGGTACAACGGAAAAAAGGGGGAGTTCTGAATTTGCAAACATTGTTGTTTTGAAAAGCCTACCTTTGAAGAAGGGACCGTGCTTCCGCCAGGCTGTTGTCTGTAGAAAGCCAATGAGATGTGTCAACCAATAGATCTGGCAATGTTGTGGCTGACAGGGACATTCTTGAGACAATTGTTCAATTGAACAAATCCAACAGCTCTAAGGAAGTCTAGCCTGCTAGCTGTTCCCATTCATTCATTCAGCCCCTTGATGTGTTATTGGGGGCAGGAGTACAGAATCTAGACCAGCTGTCTGGTATCACCATCACTTGACATGGGAACAGCTAGCAACAATCTGCTAATTAACTTCATTTCTTTGATTTTGTCGTCCATTACTTGATTAGTCCCCTACAAAGAAGATTAATACACCACTAAACACACACACACACACAAGTTATTATCCCCACATGCAGCTCATTATCCATAATAAATGTATTCCCTGTTTCCCTCATTTACCACAGCAATGCAAAACTCACTTTGAGTTATTCCAGTTCAGTGAGCTCTTAAACAGATTAGACTAAAGTTTCATTAATGTGCTGTTCATTTGCATGTTTTTTCTGCCACCTACTGACAGTGTGCCTGTGTACATTTTAAGGTTTTGATAAAGTTATTGTTTTACCCTTTTTCATTCATACTCTTCTATCATTACACACAATAAGAGGATAGGGGTTTGAGATGCTGTCTGGATGATAATTTCAGTCAGTTTGGTTTTAATCGTATTGTGTAGGACACTGTTTCGCAATGAAAGTGCAGCTAAGGCCCCTGCCTTTCACAATGACCCTGCAAGCAGGGGATTAACTGCCGGATCCACAATAACCAGAAGAATGAAATACAATGCTCAAAGAAAGTGTAGGGAACACTTGAATCACACATAAAATGTACATAAAAAAAATACATTAAAGATCCAAATCTCTACTGTACAATTGTATAGGTTGTTGAGAACAATAATGACGTAAGAACGGTCAATGGAAATGAGCTGGATTCAAAGTTAAAACAAAGAACTCACATGCTCAACTTACGTGAAGGCAACAATAATGTGACTCAGTAGTGCGTTTGGCCCCCATGTGCCTGTATGCACTCCTGACAACGTCTAGGAATGCTCATGATGAGATGGTGTCCTGGGGGATCTCCACCTAGAGGTCCCAGAGGTTCTCAATTGGATTCAGGTCTGGGGAACGAGAGGGCCAGTCAATAGCATCAATGCTATCGTCATCCAGGAACTGCCTACCAACTCTGGCCACATGAGGCCGGGCATTGTCCGGCACCAGAAAAATCCCAGGGCCCACGGCACCAGTGTATGGTCTGAGGGGCCAATGGCGGACTTGCCAATTCTGGTGTTCTCTGGTGAACCAGTGCATGGTGCTGGGCTGTGAGCACAGGTCCCACTAGAGGACGTTGGGCCCTCATGCCACCCTCATGCCACCCTCAAGCCACCCTCATGCCACCCTCATGCCACCCTCATGCAGTCTGTTTCTGACAGTTTGGTTGGTAACATGCAGTTCAGTAACCTGCTGGAGGTCCTTTTGTAGGGCTCTGGCAGTGCTCCTCCTGTTCCTCCTTGCACAAAGGAGCAGATACCAGTCCTGCGACTTGCTTGATACCCTTCTACGGCCCTGTCATGCTCTCCTTGTGTAACGGCCCATCTCCTGGCATGCCTTTGAGACCGGGAGACACCACAAACCTTCTTGCAACGGCACGTATAGATGTGCCATCCTGGAGTACTGTGCAACCCGAATGGGCTGCTGGCACCACCTTATGCTACCAGCAGTGAAAAGGACACCTGCAAAACTAGTGAAGAATCAGTGAGGAAGGATGAGGTGATAACAATTGTCTGTGGCCACCACCTGCAAAACCATTCCCCTTTCAAAGGTTGTCTTGCTGAAGCCTTTCTAGTGCACATTATTTCACTTTTATTTGCACCAAAACAGGTGACATTGATTCACAATGCTTCCTATGATTCCTAACTGGACAGATTAATAACCCTGAATAACCCTGGCTGACGGGGAATTATATGATGATTATGTGTTCCCTGAACGTTTTTTGAGCAGTGTAGTAATAAAGTGGCATGAAAAACACATGTGGTTTGTTGACACCAATGCACACAAAACTACAAATAATACAAGAGCACCAGAAATGCTTGTGAATTGAGCATTGTGACTGCTGTCTCAGACACTACGCTAAAAACTAAGGCTTGAGCACAAACTCTCTCAACAGCATGATGTCACAGACTTTACTGGTCAACAACGCCTTCACTTGCCATGGACTATAATGCATTATGAAAATGTCTAGCATTGTTAGAAAACCCTCCAAAACATTCCAAATCAACCTAAACTACACAGGAATCTTCTGGATGTTTTTCAGAGGAAGTGCAACATATCCCTGAGGACCCAGAAAGCATTTCTGAATGAAGCACCATCTTCCCTGTTGTTTCTGTCCTGCATGATGGAAGCAACTGGCAGTTTTCAATATGCAGGTTTCATTGACATTATCTCAGCTGCTCAAATGTCCCCCTGTAAAACACTCAGGGCTGACCAAAACATTTCAGAGGCTAAAGCCTGGTTCTAGTGTCACAACCAACTAACTTCCTTGTAACCTGATCTGCACCGTAGAGCCTGTTTTCATACACAATATGCACCACTTCATGTACACACAGAATGCATGACCTCAACCACACAGTGGACACACTCTTTTCACCCTCACACTTAATGTCACACAGACACACACACACACCTTCACCCTTAAGCTTTCACACAATAAGTCCAAGCTGCTGTTCCATGTAGATAGTACACTGGTCACTTTCCATCTTGTTTCATTTTAAATCCTTTTTACTTGGCTTCGTATTTGAGTGGTATTGTACTATCTCACTTGTATATTAGATTTCCCCTTGTTTAATGGATTGGATAAAATTTTAGGAGCTGAGGCAGGAACAGCTTCTGTTATAATGTGTATGTGAATTATAAACCATTGACACTGGATGATGTGTCAGCTGTTCTTATTATTTGTCAGTTCAATCCTTTTAAGCGGAATTATCACAATGAATCTGCACATATTGGAATGAGAGGATAGAACACTGACAGAGCGGATATTCTTAGTTTGTGAAACATATACATAAAATGGACAGAAACAAAAGGTGACATTCTTTACTTTTCCCTCATTCCCTCATTACTTTTCCCTACATTCTTCTGTTAATCATCCTGCCAAATGAGTGTAGAGCAAAAATATTAATTGTGACTTCATTGACAAGAAGAACATGTTAATGAAATGTGAGTTGGTTTTGTGTGTTTTGGAGCGTTATGACATAATCACTGATATTTCCATAATGCATCATAGTCATCCATCAGCACATGCCAGTAGTGTGACAACCATTTCTTTATTAGGAACAGAAACAGTGACAATAAGACTATTTCCAAAAAACAGGTGTCCTTCCTGAATGTCTGAATGGGTGAGGATTCACCTCGTCATCATGATCATGTTTGACCTTATAGTCCTCTCCTATTTCCAAACCCTTGACCCACTGCAGTTTGTCTACCTTCTACACTGCAGTTTTTTTTGTTCTACACTGCAGTTAATCTACCTTCTACACTGCAGTTTGTTTACCTTCTACACTGCAGTTAATCTACCTTCTACACTGCAGTTTGTTTACCTTCTACACTGCAGTCTGTCTGCGTTCTATGCTGCAGTTTGGCTACACTTTATTTAGTTTGAAACTCTTTATCGTTCAGCAGTGGGGCATTGCAAACATGAACATTCTCAGTTCAAACATTCTCGAAACACGCCGCAGCAACGACTGTGCCTCCAACGATGCATCAAACTCCTAAGGTTTCCAGATGACACCACTCGGGTCTGTGAGCAGCTGTGGAGAGGCCGGTGGGCTGGTGCAGTCAAGGTAACTTGAATACCCAAGTAACTTAACATAGACAAATCCGTGAAATGGGTGTTTGACTTTCCCTCACCTCTCCAGATCGAGGTATCAGCTGTGAATTCGGCCTCAGCTATTCAAAGTGCTAAGCACAATCACTTTCCCGGTATCTCAAGGTTGGGGGACAACATTGCATTGACCATGAAGAAAACACACCAGCAGATGTACCACTTGTCAAGATGACTTCGTGTCTCAATCAATCATGGTACAGCTTTCCACGTCAGTGGTAGGGTCCTTCGTCATCTATGGTTTGGGTCTGCCCCCTGCAGGAATTACATGCAGCGTCACAGTCAGCAGGTCATTGACCACCACCTGCCCTCCATCAAGGTCCTACAAGACTCCTGGGCCAGTAAGTCATTCAAGGGAACATCTCTGCTGATTCCTCCCATCCTGGTCATCCTCTGATCAGCCTCAGGCCCTTTGGCAGGCAGAGGGCAGACAGGAAGCTCAGGTCAATCATGGCCTAAACATTCTGCCACCTGAATAGTTTATGTGCCCGTACCGTGATTCCCAGCAACCAGCCATCTGTCCCACGGAGACCAATTACGCTGTGCACACCACATCAAGTCACCTCCAAACTAGATGGCTGCACTATACTTCTCAACCTTCCCTAAGTCCCCTGAATGTGCAGATGGTTTTTTAATATTGTGTATGTGTACTTCAAATGTGAAGGTGTATGGAACTGGGACATCTTATGTTCCATTGTTTAATGCTTACCACCCATTGAATATCATTGTGTCAGGCTAATCTGGCCTCCTTAGCATAAATTATGCGTACATTATGTTGAATTTGTGTTTAAGGGTGCTTCTGTCATCAACTTCAATTCATCCATGGAGGAATGGAGGAAACCAAATTAAATTCTACATAAATATTAGGACCACATCTGAACCAAGATATAAGTAGCTTTTTATAATTTCAGAAAAATTGTGAAATTGCAAAAAGTTTTTCTACTGTGCAAAAACTGAGAGATGAATCCATGCTTGTCATAAGTAAGTTTGACCATTGCAAAACTCTCTTGACTAGTCTTTCTTAAAGAAACATAAATAAATCCCAATTACTTCAGAATGCTTGCCAAAGTATGTTAATGAATAGCCAATGAAGAACAACAATTATATAGTCCCTACATTGGTTGGATAAGGAGACATTTTTAAAGCACTACATGGCTGTTCATCTGAATACATGTCGCTATGTGTCCATTCATTCAGCTGACCCTTCCGGCACGGGCCTTCTAGTCAGTGCAAAGGTCACAACCAAAACGTTAGTCAAGTTGCTTTCAGTCAGAATCGTCCTGGTCTTTAGAATAGTTTGTCAAAGGATTAAGAAACACATTTTTTTTTGTATACCTTCCTTAATATATATTAAATTTAGTTTACTTTGTTGCATTGATCTCTCAACAACAGTTGTTTTACTATGTCAGTTATTTTTTTCATGTCTCTTTGAAATCGATTAAGTGGTGCTATGAAAAGTAGTTTCAATAGATTCTTCAGCAATCAAGTCAGTGCCAGGGAGCAACAAAATGCAATGAAATGTAGGGGTCTGAGACACATAGCGATACAACAGAGACCTCTTGTGGTGACTTAACAGTACTGTGTTCTCATCACCTCATGGGCCTGTAGGTAGTCACTTATACAAGAGAGGGCTCCAACTGTTGGCTGCACTGGACTATTCCCGAAGAAACCAGAATTGTTCACACACACATATTTGCAAAAACACACACACATGCATGCACTACTTTGGCCCTTTCCTTTGTTCTCTTGTCATCAAATCAACAGAAGCAGTGAGGGGCGACTGATTCACCAGGAGATGGATGGAGAAGTCAACAATAGAAGAGGATGATGGAAGGATTGAGTTGAAAAAGAAGTACAAAAAGAGAGGACGGATGAAAGCTCAAAGATGAAAAGAAGAAGAATAGATGGAAAGAAATTTGAAAGAAGAAAGGACAGACGGAAGAAAGCAAGGATGGTGTTGAAAGATAGTTCTAGATGCAGATTAAAGGCCATTGCAGTTGTGATTAGCAGACATTTGACTGTTTTCAACACATCAGCTTAAGCTGAGGGAAGAGTGGGCAGATGTTTCAATAACTAGGTGATGACTGGAGAGGCTGGATCGTAGAAACATACATTACCAGCCACATTACCACTAAGACTAGCTCTGGCCATCTGGGGAATTACCAGACAGCTCAATCCATCAGTGCCCCTGTAAACCCCATCTGAGCAGCAGAATACAAATAGTCCACTGATCCCTGCCTTAAAGGAAGTGTGTGGCGACAGTAGAAAGAGGACATGTGAACAAGTCCAGACAGTGGTGATGGAGAATGAACAGACACAGCAGTAGTAGCTTATAGGGCCTCCTCATGGTATGATGACAGTAGGAACTTAGTCCCTGTGCCGTACAGCCGGTCTTCTGTCATCAAAGCCACTGGGTGACTAATGAGAGGAAGAACTGAAAGGTGGAGTTAAAGGAAGAGAGCTGTTAGGGTTCATGTCCAGACTCTCAAGTGGTGTGGATGGAACCAAGCCATCCAGGGGAACTGGCCCCTGCAGACCCAGCCTAGCCGACCACCAACCTGGGAAGAGGAGAGTGTGAAGGAGACTGTCAGACCCAGCCTGGCTTACGACCAACCTGGGAAGAGGAGAGTGTGAAGGAGGCTGTCAGACCCAGCCTGGCCTACGACCAACCTGGGAAGAGGGGTAGTGGTGAGATGGGGTTAAGGGGATGTTCAGATAAGCTCTAAAAGTCCAGAACATGTAGTTGATCATAACAGTTTGGTTCTGTACTGAGCTCTTCCACCTGGTGGCAAATCACCCTCACACAGCTTTACAGCATGAGGTAATAAAGCCAGACAGACAGTTCAAAGAGTGGAATATTCCAGTCCTGGGATGAGCTGTCAACTAGGGGCTACCGGACGTATGGCCCCAATGCCGGCAGGGAACAGACCCTCCTTGTCCCATGACCTTGTCTCTGGCCTTGACTGGAAATAGAAAATAACAAATGACATGCACCTCTTTTCCTCATCCTGTGGCATTCACCAAGTTCAAAGGGGATTTGGTTTCATGTCTCACCGAATGTGACTGTTCATGTGTGGTGCAACTCCCAATGAAACCTTCCTCCATCTGACACTACACAGCAGCATGAATCCCAGCCCACAAAGGTTAGTCGCAAGCCTCATAAGTTTAGTAGCTTTCGTGCTTTTCATTCTCACTCTTACTTTCTCCTCTACTTTAATTAGTTGCCAAATTAATTTTGGGCGGTGTGTGTCAGAGCTGTAAAAGTGATGTTCATTAAAAGGTCTGCCCAGGCCAAGCTACACCTGTTTTTGCTTAGTTATACATTACTTAGCATTCTGCAGCTCAACATCAAGAACATCGTTACCGTAATTAGCTCTTCCCTTAAGCAATGCATTTTGTTTTGCTTTGTCGTTCCAAAAATGCAATCACTAATTATGTCAACCAAAATATTGCTAAACTTATCAGCATTTGTATTACATGTTTTTTTTGGAGTAATTATGTTGTCCAACCAGAGACCTGGTGAATGCTTGTGATAAGGTGCTTTGTTTGGAAGGATGGACTGTGTCTGTTGCTGAGAGAGGGATGGCATGTGTTGTCTGTTGTTGATAAAGGGATGGGCCGTGTTATCTGTTGTTGAGAGGGGAAGAGATTGGGTTGTCTGTTGTTCAGAGAGGGATGGAATGGGTTGTCTGTGGTTCAGAGAAGCATGGATTGTGTTGTCTGTTGCTGAGAGGGGTGGAATGTGTTGTCTGATGTTCAGAGGGGTGGAATATGTTGTCTCTGGTTCAGAGAGGGATGGAATGTGTTGTCTGTTGCTGAACGGGGTGTGGTGTGTTGTATGTTGTTCAGAGGGATGGAATGTGTTGTCTGTTGTTGACGGGGGTGGACTTTGTCTGACTGTACAACATGTGGCCTAGAGCAGTGTGAGGATGAGAAACCTTAAAGCTGCCATTATCAACATACTGACCTTCTAACATCGTCTCAGTTCCTGCTTTCAATTTCACACTCAATAGCTTCCATGTGTTAGAGCATAATTGGACCGCAGCATGAGGGGAAGTGTGCCTCTGTGTGTCTGTGTGTCTGTCTGTGTGTGTGTGTGAGGTACACTGCTGTTTTACTTTCAATGAGGCCTTTGTAAAGCATTGTACTACGTTTAGTGTCAGTTTGTTAAAATCAGCAGACTTTTTAATTCTCTACACCACCCCTCTTACCTTTATAGCTTTTTGTCCTTAAAATTACAGACCTGACAATAGGTATAAAAGGCCATAAGACACAGAAACATCTGGATCTCAGGATAACAAAAGACAACAACACCTGAACACCAATGCCAAAGCTGTCTTACTAAATATTTGCTCTCTAGATTAATGCAAAAGAGAAAGCAGATCCCTCTGTGAACCCTAAATATGATGAGAAATCACCTACTCAAATGATCAGGAGTCACCATCACAGGTCACCCTGTAAACCCCTAATTGCTGATTTCAGAGTTACGTTGTAACGGCAACAGTTCTCATTGGAACACATTCGTATGAAACCAATCACTGATTATTTCATTTGAAAAGGTTCTTACGTGTTTTACCACACAAATGTACTTATATAAATATCCTTCTCAACGTTGTATAAATGAAATATAAAAACAAAAAAGAATAAATAATGATTTTTAAGGGGAAAGTAAATAGTATGTTTAACATATGAGACTAAAGCTTGAGTGTGTCATATTTTTTTATTTTTTCAGGTGGGACTATTTTCCATGTTGTTTCCTTGGCCTAGTATAAAGCCAACTTCACAAGGTAACAGTGTGGGATCAAATTGATCTCCAACGTTTAATCCAATGCTTTTAAATTGCAACAAATGTTAGTTTAGTTGAAAGCTCCATTGAATTTCCCCTTAGTAGCATGCCTTCTATTTCTGACCTGATGATAATACTCAGGTCCTGCATCTGTAGTTGTTTTCCTATTGTTATTTTACCTTACAGGTAATTCCTAAAATGCCTTTGCAACAGTTAGAAACATTTTCAGGAAAAATTATCAGATGAAGATAGAGAGAGAAAGATTACAAATACAGATTGTCCAAACGAAGGATTGGCTAGATGAAACAACATAGAAACAAATAATTGGTAGCACAACTGTGACTTGAGGAACAGGCTGAAACGTTGATCCAGTATATCACCAAATTGTTAATAATAATGACAGGACACAGACTGAATAGAGTCTGACTAGTGCTTAGAGAACAGTAGACTCCCAGTCTGCAGAATAGCACATAGACCAGCCAGACCCCAACCATTGTAAATACCTTGGATGGGCGTTATATTAAAACAGTCACAAATCCACATCAAAGAAAACCTGGCGAAAAAAATACTCCCTTACAAATTCCAGCCCCTAATGCATATCAATGACACTGTGCTTGAGCCCATCTCTGGGGCTTCCCAGTGTCCCTGTGATATGGAATCAGAGGGGATGGGCATCGGTAGATATGAACATGTGGCGGGGTGTTGGGCTGGGAATTTTGCCTCTTTTCCAAGGATGGAGGATGGCCATGATTCTATTATACTCTCTATAGTCAAGCTGGATGTGGTGTGAGTGGCTGATGGGGCGATGAGGTTACCATCTGGGATGTGCTTAGACCACATGGTATATAAAACACACACACACACATCACCTCATGCTTTGATCACTATTTCCGTGAATTATCTATACATTTGCATGAATAAAAGCTGAGTGTATACACACACAATATAGAGATGCGTCATCATGAACACTCGCTGGACGGATACACGGGCTATGGTTACCAGGTGTCTTGGGTTATATTGAGAGTAGTGTGTATTTTTTCAGAAATGAATACAAATGTAGGGTGGACTCTACAGCAAGACCACAGCATTGTGTGTATCTGTGTGTGCGTGTGTCAGTCTCAAATCGTGATTGATCACCTCCCCATGGTGTGCTCTCTCTTTTCCTCTTCCTCTTCCTCAGTCTCTCCCCTGACATCCTTTCCCTTTGAAGACTGGTTTGATTAACACTGGGCTGAAGTCATCAGTTAACAGGCCACAGGTTGTCCAAGACCGGGGGCGATGCTGAGAAAAGGAGAAAGACACACACAGACAAGAGGAGGGAGGAAGACACACACACTCTGATTTGTTTACAAAAATAAATCCTGATCTAACAAAATTATATTTATTCTAACATTTTAAATAAATACATACTTATTGACTTGCAGTGATACTAGGATGTCACAAATACATTATATTTCTCCAAATAACCACACAATACACATCCTTATCTCCCTCATTTACTCCCACCCCTTGTCTTCACTAACTCCTATCTCCCTCTCTTTCTATAACCCCTTGTCTTCACTAACTCCTATCTCCCTCTCTTTCTATAACCCCTTGTCCTCACTAACTCCTATCTCTCTCTTTCTCTAACCCCTAGTCCTCACTAACTCAGATCTTCCTCTCTTTAACCCCTTGTCCTCACTAACTCCTATATTCCTCACTTTCTCTCAACCTTAGTCCTCGTTAACTCCCATCTCCCTCTCTTTCTCTAACCCCTAGTCCTCACTAACTCCTATCTCCCTCTCTTTCTATAAACCCTTGTCCTCACTAACTCCTATCTCTCTCTCTTTCTCTAACCCCTAGTCCATACTAACTCCTATCTTCCTTTCTCTCACCCACCCCTAGTCTTCACTTACTCCTATCTCCCTCTCTTTCTCTAACCCCTAGTCTTCACTAACTCCTATCTCCCTCTTTTTCTCTAGCCCCTAGTCCTCACTTACTCCTATCTCTCTCTCTTTCTCTAACCCCAAGTCTTCACTAACTCCTATCTCCCTCTCTTTCTATAACCCCTTGTCCTCACTTACTCCTATCTCCCTCTCTTTATATAACCCCTTGTCCTCACTAACTCCTATCTCTCTCTTTCTCTAACCCCTAGTCCTCACTAACTCAGATCTTCCTCTCTTTAACCCCTTGTCCTCACTAACTCCTATATTCCTCACTTTCTCTCAACCTTAGTCCTCACTAACTCCCATCTCCCTCTCTTTCTCTAACCCCTAGTCCTCACTAACTCCTATCTCCCTCTCTTTCTATAAACCCTTGTCCTCACTAACTCCTATCTCTCTCTCTTTCTCTAACCCCTAGTCCTTACTAATTCCTACCTACCTCAAATTATTTAACCCCTAGTCCTCACTAACTCCTATCTTCCTCTCTCTCACCCACCCCTAGTCCTCACTAACTCCTATCTTCCTCTCTCTCACCCACCCCTAGTCCTCACTAACTCCTATCTCCCTCTCTTTCACCAACCCCTAGTCCTTACTCACTCCTAACTCCCTCTTTTTCTTTCCTGCTCACTTTTTCTTTCTCCCTTACTAACTGGGGCTGTCCTGTTTTACCATCTGGTACTAGTTTGTGTTTCACTATATGCTCTGATCCAATTAACCATCCCAAGGAAAAAAACGGCTTTTAATGTACACACAAGTAAACCTTCTGCACACAAGTAATGACTGAGACAATGGACTGTTGACTGAACCGCTTACAAGTCTACAGGCCTTATACAGACATAACCAATGGACAGTCTACAATGTTTAAATTGTAGACTGCATTTCTTTTACTTTTATCAACATCTCTTTTTCTCTGATTTATAGCCTTCCTGTATGCAGTTATCTTTGTCTTAATGCCATGCTTCAAACCGTACAGCCAGGTACGATATACTGAGCCATAGGGTTGATTCTCAAATAATGTGTGTCAGGCATGCCTGAAACATATGGTCAAAAGTTGCAGTAGTTTTTAATGTTCTAATTCAATCATATGACCTGTGACTAAAGGCAACTGCTGTTCCATTGAAATCAAACGTCAGTTCATGAATGTTGCAGGAAGAAAAATGAACATTGACAGCTAAATATCTTAATGTATTTGCACATTGACCTAATGACACAACACCTTGCTCGCTTGAAACCTTGTGTTCCTCATCACTGTCACTGTTTATGTCACTCCACGGTTCTTCGCGCTCTGTAAGAGGACAACTGTGGAGTTGTCAAACATGATGGACAGATGTTGGAGCGGCCAGGTCGGCCCCGGGAGAAAGTGCAACCCCGTCTTATCGAGGTTAAGCTTGCGGTGGTGGGTTGACATCCAAGCTGAAATGTCTACCTGGCATGCAGACATGCCTGCTGCAACCTGGGAATCAGAAGGGAAAAATGGGAAGATTAGTGAAGTGTCATTGGCGTAGCAATGATAGTACCGGCCGTGTGTGGATATGACAGTGCCAAGTGACCTTGTGTAGAGAGAAAACCGCAGTAGGCCGAAGATGGATCCCTGGGGTACACCAGTAGTGAGAGAGCGTGGCGCAGACACAGACCCGCTCCATGCAAGCTGTTAGGAGAGGCCTGCCAAGTAGGATGCAAACCAAGAGTAGTCAGAACTTGAGATCCTCAGCTCTGAGAGTGTGGAGTGGAGGATCAATTGGTTCACAGTGTCAAAGGCAACGGAAAGATAAAGGAGGATAAGAACAGCGGAAAGAGTGTTGGCTTTGGCAGTGCGAAGAGCGTCTGTGACATTGAAAAGGGATGTCTTGGTTGAGTGACCTGTCTTGAAACCTGATTGAATAGTGTCTAGAAGATTGTTCAGAGGGAACACAGCCGGTGAATAGGTAGGAGTTTATGAGGAAAGTATAGCCGGGTTGGTCTGGAGAAGGGAGGAAAGGGTGTAAGACTTTGTGTGAAGAGAAGGGAGAGAAAGAGGAAGGAATAACATAGATCACTGAGTGTTGGCCAGATCCATGAACAGGTTTAGTGAAAGAGGAGCAAATCTTCAAACATGGTTTTCAAGGTCATCTACCGATGAAAGGGAAAGGGAAGAAGGAGGAGGAGGATTTAGGAGAGAGGAAAAGGTGGCAGATGCTGGACATTTTTGAGTAATAGAATTTGTCTTAACAGCAGAAACAGAGGACGAGAAGGTAGAAAAAAGCAAATGATTGGACGACAGGTCCTCTGGAAGTTTTATTTTCTTCCACTTTCGCTCGGTAGCTTGCCGCCCTGTTCTGTTACATTAGTCATATGGAAGTGAAAAGTGAGATAATATTAACTTTAGAGAGTTAATTATTCCTGTGGCACCTTTGTGGTATGTAGGTGCCATCCTAGCTGTGTTACCTGAATGGGCAGCAAGTATTGTCTCATGCTATGGGTAGTAACAGGACCCTAGCAAAATGCTAAACTAAATGCAAAACTAGAAGAATCAGTTGGGAAGGGATATAAAGGGAGCAATAGTCTGTGTCACTATCTTCAAAACTATTCCCTTTATTTTTATTATTATTATTACAGATTACAAAGATTACAATTCTCAATTCAAAAAAGCTCTCCCTTGGCCATTTACTAGAGACAGTACAGAAGTAAGGCAAAGCCTCTTTCTGCTTCTTTCCTACTTTCACAGCAGGAGCCTCATACAAATGGTTCAAAACCAGGGTTAACTTATATCACAACAAGCGCCATGGGATGTTTAGGGACCGCAAACACTCATCAAACCCTTTTAATGTCCCATCAAAAATGTTCGGCAATGTCCCGTCCACGCCCTGGGGCATTTCGATTTTAGCTTTTGAACAGAAGTAAGTATGCATCTGCTCCCGCAACCAGGGACAGCCCAGAATTGACCCTGATTAGCTTCAGAGGCCAGCCTTCATTGGGGTGCATGGTGGTGGTATGCTGCTGGCGTAGGACCGCCCTAAGTACCACCAGAACAGCAGCACCCTAACTTTCCCAAGTCTGGTTCTGGCGCCAATAACCCCCCTTTAGCCCTCTCACTCTCACAGAGGACCATTGTAATCATCAAGTGTTCTTTTATTATTTCCTTTTTCCTCAGGTTCATGGTGATGCTTATAGCAGCCTGACACATAGTTCGTATTATATAGAAGACTAAGGTGTTTTACAGTTCAGTCTGCCCTGTCACAGTCAGTTAAAACAACACACAACACAATTATCCAGATTTGCCACCTACTGACCCTCTGCAGATTTTAAAACCGCTACCGAACTATACAATCAATCTGCCACAGAGTTTACTGGTGCTAAATCACTCAATGCTGGACAGTTAGACTATGGCTTTTAATGAAACAATTAACTGCCTAAAATATTCCCCCTTAGTCCGAATAGTTCCGTGGAAGTTTGTATATGGGCGTGTGGGTGTTGCGGTTATGATGATGAAGTTAAAGTTTTATTCTATGGTCTTTGGCATTGCAGGAATCCGTCAATGTGTGGTTTATTGGTTCTCTAACTGCCCCTAATTATGTTATAAAGTGTGAAATACAGTAAAGGAATGATTTATAGCTTCAAATGAAAGCCTTAGAGGCCAGTCAGAAGAAATGCCACTTGACAAAGCTAGACATGCTGGACAAACAGGAAACTGTCATAAAAGCAGCCAGTGGCAGATGTTGGTCCAGCAGAAACAATTCAAATACAAACAATCATTAGACCCACGATATAAGTATTTTTCCTTAGTGAGAGGATGAAAGTGGAGGGAGAGTGAGGCAGCAAACAATAATGTAGCAGCTTGACTGTTGAACTAGAAGTCCAATATTCAGACATTACTAAGTGATTTCAAAGACTAGTTCAATGGAGCCTGCTGTTTTCCCCTAATGCACTTTGGTGTTGCACTGATACCCCTGCAAAGTAGGCCAACTGACAAATGTATCCTTTTATCAGTGTTTGTAAGGTAATGTGTACTAACTAAAATCCTTTGGGATTCTTCTATCATTATTTTACATTGCCATCTCAGCAGCAGATGGGTATCAATTGCCCTTGTGGGGCAGACCCTGGAAAACTCTACCCCTCCCCCCTATAACCAGAATGAGAACATCTATGGAGAAGCTAATAAACTGAGGAGTGGCTCAAATGTTTCCTAAACTGCTGCACTCAGATACTAAACCAACAATATGTTTGGCAACATTTCCATTGAACACATTTTCCATTGAAAATGTGTCCCAGCCTTTCAGACATATCTACAATATGTTTGTCCTGTGTGTTTCCCTTCTACCATTAATATATCATCAGGTTAAAGATTTTATAATGCATGTTTATTAAAAGTTTTAGTCGAGGTTTTCCCAGAAACAGTTAGAACACATGTTTCACTTCTCACGTTAGGAACTTCTTTACATGTCACACACAAAAGGGCTGTATGCACAATACACAGGAAATGCATATCCTATATACATAATTAGAGACTATTAAGTATATGTAGGTATGTTTTAAATTTGAAGAAAATGAATTGTCATTATTTCTGTTTCCAGCCCAAACTTCAGATATTGAATCAGACAATCAGAAACAATATAAACACATATATAGAAAAAGTCATTTAGTAGCCACAGTTTTTAAATATGTCACATTTGAATATTTCTTGTCTAAAGCATTACACCTTGATTTTTTTCCCCATTTTCAAAATTTTATGGGTAAGTCTGCACTTAGCAGTGAAATAAAATAACATGTATTCCAAAAAAAAAAATCCTCACAGAGATATGTTGTTATTTTTGTTTATTAGCTTGACCATTGGTTGTTTATTGGTGACATTACCTCAAGCAAAAAGTTTGTTAAAGATTGGACATTTTGTATGATAAGGGTGCAGGCAACTATTATGTGTTTACCAGTAACACTGTGTTTACCAGTAACCCTGATGCTGAGACTGAACGTTAAAAGAACGTTACTTACCGACAGATATTGATTAATTAATACACAAAATAGTCCTAAAGAAGGGTTGATTTTGATTAATTAATGCACCAAATGGTCCTAAAGATGGCGCCACATTGTTGTGTTATGTGTCTTGGGGTATATTAATATATCTATATATATTAAGAGCGAATGCATTTTGTGGATGGCTTAGAAGACTTGGTAGACCTGGCCCCCTGTGAACAAGCATTCTCATCTTTGGTTTTGGTCAAAGTTCCAACGCGTTCCTGGCACAATTGTTATTAGAAATCTCAGTACAGTAAAAAAATATTCCCAACAAGGTGCTTAGGCTCTACATTAGGACATGGATTGTCGCCCTTCCCTTGATGAAGACAGTTGGGATTGGGAGGTAGCAATCTTCAGAATTCCCCATATATGTTTAATGAGGTTCAAGTCTGAGCTTTGGTTGGGTTGCACAAGGACATTCACAGACCTGTCCTGAAGCCACACCAGTGTTGTCTTGGCAGTGTAATAATAGTCACTAATGGGCTGAAAGGCTAACATCTGAAGCAGCCCCATAGCATGATGCTCCCACAACCTTACTTTACTAAAGAGACTTTACTACCAGACTTTTTATTTGTCATTACTTTTTTAAAATCCTTCTTAATTTTCCTTTAAACCTTTATCTCTTTCTTTTTTATTTTAAACTGTACATGTTAAATTGATCCATGTCTGTTTTAATCAAACCGGTAAAATTGTATTTCTCTTTTAATGTCATGTAAAGCACATTGAATTGCTTCTATGTATGAATTGTGCTATCTAAGTAAACTTGATTGATTGATATAATCTCGCAGATGAGATGTACCTTTTTTTTGGCAAAGGTGGACTTCAATCAAGATGTAGAAACATCTCATGAATTGTCTAAAGATGTAGTTTGCATCTGAACTAAATTTTACGTGTAATAGTTTAGGGTTTGAGTACTTAGGTTCACAATATATTCCAGTTAAATATATATTTAATAAATCATGAATACAATCTGTAACATAACAGAATATGGTGATTGTGGTCTGAAATCTTTTTCTACATAAAGATTACCAAAAAAGACTGCATATAGTTAACACAGCTGATGAGCTATTTTCTAATTGGAAAATGAAATGTTGAAATAAAATTTTGAAATGTAATAACGATACATGGATAAAATAGTACAACAATATAATTTATAATTTCATCCATGTTTTGTGGGAAACTGACATGAATTGCTGATACTAATAATATCCTGTATTTCCTCTTAAGTATTCATGAGACTCTTTGTTTGATACTTCTGTAGCTTCTGGACTTGCATTTAGAAATTGGGGGAAAAAAGGAATCTGTAATTAGTATATTTGCAGCAGGTGATTAGAAAGTCTCTCCTAACTCGCAGTGATTACATGGCTAACCACATTTCTGAGGGCGAGGTTTCAGTTACCAAGCTGTGTTTAATAATTCTGTATTCGGGAAAAGATTTGAACAACCTCTTTTTCCCCTCCCCCCTTCCAACCCCTTCCTTCTCTTTTTCTGCTTGACGGACTGCAATTAAAAAGTAGAACCATTAGGGCCAACACAGGAAACAAAGATTTCTGCTGATTAATTTGGGGAATGTACAAAACTGACACAGACTATTTATCCACACTCCATTCTCTTCTCCCTTTACTGTTCCCCCTGTCACTTCCTCTTTCTCCAGGTGACTTGTTGATTAGCTGATGTACTGTTTATATTATGTGGGTTAGCTAGGGACTAGCCACAGTATTGTACCGGCAACGCAATGGAATTTATAGACACTATATGTCGGTAAGAATTAGCAATAGTGGCCTAAGGTGCGCCATTGCGTGGCGTTTGTAGCGCCGTGACCTGGCTCATGTCCTTGTTGCACCATACCATGACCATGAGTGACACAAAATGTAGTGCAAATTGTCCCAAGGATTGGGAGAGATGTTGAGATATGAATGCCTTGCCATGTTATGCTAAGGTACTCTTAGTCTCTGTTTGGGATCCTGGAAGTAAATTGTGGTCATTAGTTGGAGAAGTGCTTTCCTTCAAGCGTGTTGGTTCTGGATTATTCCTGGTCGAACGAGTTGTGCGGTAAGACTCCCAGCAAGGTTGGCAGGGTGGGCTATGGCGCCATCAAACCCGCTGGGAGTTCTGGAGATTTGGTAAAAATCCATAACATATAATAGAATACCAAACACATTTGATTAAAAATAGGGAATCACCACCAGGCTGTTTTTCTCTGAGACAATGAAAGACTCATAGCAACACAGAGGAAATGAGAACAAGGCAGAGATATATGGAGAGGCATGGATACTAGGGAGAGGCAGAGAAAGATGATGTAAATGTATTCACCCAATGCTGCCCAGGCCAAAGTGGAGACAGCCAATCGTAGGAACCCCTGGGAAAAGACCTACTGCCACACATACACACGTACTCTCATAGGAAGTGGAGTCCACATGCCTCCAACCCCCACTTCCTGTCCCTGTCACCAGCTGATGTCTTACCCACTACCACACACACACGCGCACCCGGGATGACCTCTGACATGCTCCCATGACAACTTCCTTATGGCATTGCATGACATCACCCTCACCTCCCCCAAGTGGCTACAAGTTGTCTGAAGATACATTCACTCTTCCGAGGGACATGGGCTGAGAGTTTATTCACTCTGAACATGTATCTCAGAGAACTGCAGTGAGATGCACAAATAATTGAAGTCTGCACCTTGTTCCCCAATTTCTAAGCTTAAACTAACCTTTATGCATAACCCGAAATCTAACAATGAACCCGCAACCTACAAAACAATATTGAGAACAATGTACACCCTTGTTTCGTATTTTCGTGTGTTATCTGGTCATTTAGGTGTGCTTTGGTCTTGGAAATGCAGGGAAACAATAACATAACACAGGAATTGACAGAAGATGGTATTCCTTAATTGTATTTCAATGTAATGCAGCTAGACCATGTCAGGACTTGTGTTAAACTGATCCATTCCTCCATGGTTTAATCTTCCTCTCAGTAAAATAATGAACGAGAGGGAGAAGAGATATGGGATAATCAGACATTGCATTACAAAAATATATGTTTATGTTATTATGGAGGAATGTAACATTCATCTGGAAGTGAAACCGAGGCAATGGCACAGAGTAGACTTCAAGAAAGAAATTCAAAGAATTCATGGTATGTTATTTAACTATCGCAGATGTGAAGTACCAAGTATTTCAATGAATACTACTTTCTTTCAGTACAAATTCATGAAACTAAAGAAGCATAGTGGAGGTGTATGTATGACCCATTGTAAGAAGAATGCACACTCATTGTGAATTGCTCTGGATGGGCATGTCATCTTAAAGACATAGAAGAAAATTTAAATAAATAGTCTTTGAGAAAACTGCCTGAGGACTGGCTCCAGACCATCGCCAGCTGTCGGACAACCCTCTTCCTCAGAAAGATTCTACTGAACATATTTTCTAAACTCCTCGACAGGTCAGGGCTTGATAATACTCATCAATTTCCTTGGACAGATACTCCCTCCCTTCTCTCTGGGCACTTCCATTATTTCCCCTCAATCACTCTTTCACTAATCACTCTCTTCCTCTTTACTATCTTTCTGTCTTCTGCAATCCAACCAAAGTTCTTAATTCTTCAGTTCCTCTTCTCCAACTCCTTTGTCCCTATTTCCTTGAAGCAGAAACGAAACATTAAAAAGATAATGGTTTTGCTTGTGGGAGCTTGCAATAAAAAAAAGGCATTTTTAAGTAAGTATTTTCTTTTCTACAGACTAATAGTTATCAGACCCAGATCTCTAACACAGATACTGACTCCTACTACTTGTGTGAAAGACTGTTCAACGGGGAATCCATAATGTTACTCTTAAACCATGAAACATTGTTGTTTCAAAGGAAAATAAATTACATTGATTACAGATTTTTACAATCATTAACAAACCAAACTGGTCCTTTGAACATATACTTTATTTCTTTAAATGTTAAATTTCTTTAAAGGCTATATAGCCCAAATCAAAGTACTACTACCCATAATAATACATTACACATATATAGTGCATTTTTGGGACGCATAGATGCTTTACATCTGGTATGAAACAAACAACAACCGATGTGAGTGACTATTCACAAATGTAAAAAGGACTCAGACATGACACTTTACGAAAGGAAAGGGCTGGGGCCAGAGGTTGGCTTGTTTAATTTGGATGAGGCTTGAGGCGGTGGATGAAGATAGTAGCAGATTCAGAGTCATGGATTGATTGTGGAAGTGAGTTCCAATGCCTTGGAGCAGCCCGAGAGAAAGTCCTGTCTCCAATGCTCCCTAACTTGATGGGCATGATGAGGTGGCCAGCTGTTTTCGAGCGGAGTGACCAAGAGGGTTGGTATTGAGGAATAGGATCAGATAGGTAGCGTGGAGCCTGCTGATGGAGGGCTTTATAGGTGAGCAGAACAGTTTTATAATCGTTAGGGGATGGGGAGCCAGTGGAGTTCCCGGAGGATGGGGTTAATGTGCTGCCAGAACTTGGTGCGGGTGAAGAATCTGGCTGCTGAGTTTTGGGCCATTTGTAACTTATGTAGAGGTGAAAAGTTGATGCCAGAAAGGAGAGTTGCGACAGTCTAAGCTGGAAAATATGAACGCACGTATTAAGGGTTCAGAGGCGATACGAGAGAGAGAGGACTTTAGCTTATCGTCATTGTGAAAGAATGAAGACTGACTGTGCACTAGGAAGTGACACTGCAGTTGGGAGGCAACAGTCCTTTTGAGGGTTTTTGCAAGGAAGGTGAGGTGGGAGGGGGGGCAAAGTTATGAACATTGGTGGGATCCAGGACAGGTTTCTTTAAGATGGATGTGACTGCAGCTGTTTTCTAGTTTGAGGGGGTAGTGCTGTGGGAGACAGATTGACTCTTTTAGAGATATATGTGCAGAAGGCCTTGATGAGAGTCGCTCGGAGTGGATCCCGATAGCAGGAAGTTTTTGATGACACATTAACTTTGGAGACATACGCTGAAACAACCACTGATGGATTTGTAGAATGTGGGTTAAAAGAGGAGGTAACAGTGGAAGAATGTGCTGGATAGAAGGATTAGCCAAATATTAATGAATGTGTGAGCAGAGAAGAGGATTTGAAAGTCTCATTGTTGGGTTGGAGAAGTTGGAGAACAGAGTCCAAGAGTTTGTGTTGGAGATTGTGATGGTGTTAGAGATGAAAGGGGCCCTGGCAAGTGAGAAGGCATCTCACTATTCACACAAGTTTTAGTAGATCTCTATTCCACACAGTTTGCCGATATCTACACATACCTCTCTTTGTAAAGCACAACTGTCACCACGTTGTCATGTTGAAAACACTGCAATTCAATACCCAAGCCTAAATTATAGCAGATGTAGAACAAGCGAGGTGTAAACATTAACATAATAAATCAACTAGCAATCAAATTACTTTGGCCAAAGGTAAGCTCATCTGTGTATTGGAATGAGGTAGATGAGAGAGCGGAAGAAGAACAACTCTCTATAGACATTCTTTAGACAATCTCAAGACATTCGTCACACCTTACTTGACTTACTTTTTATATATTTCTTATGACAATGAGGGAAGTTGGAATGATGTTGCAACCAAACCTGAGCCTTTTCACGGTTGCATCAATTATCCAGACTTTCAGATGTTTAGACTTGTTCATATACATCTTTCTGTACTTTGAAATGGTGATGTATTAGAACACAACGAAAATGTTCTCCTCTTCAGCATACTCTCTAGATATAATTGATAACAGTCTTAAAAACAATCAACAATTCTGGAACACTTAATGGCCATTGATTCGTTAATACCTGCTTAGTGTTATTTACTATTCAATTAGTCTTACCAATCCACTTAACAGTGTACAAATTCAGTAATGGCATTGTATTTAATACTTTTGTGTGAGTTTTGAACATTTATTTTATATGCCAGATTATATTCATACATTCATGCCTAATGCTGTGTGAGAAGTGTGGGGGTTTTGTCAATATGGTGCAAGATAATTGTTTGAGTATATGTGACTTAGTTCAAAAATGCTGTAAAAGAACACAAACAAAGATACAAACAACATCCTCCCAGCAGCTCGAGGCTATGGCTGGCAAAGCCCAAACAAACAGAGCTCATTGTAAACCACTCAGCCATAATAGCTTACTGTAAACAACTGAATGACCTGCTGGAAACAAATAAATTGTTGTATGCAGAAGCACTCACCAATTCGTAACACAAACACTAGCATACTAACACAATCATTAACATAACACATGAACAAAACTGCATGCGCTATTCACCAGAACTACCAAGGGCCATTATTATTAAGAAACATTTTGATCTGGCATTTGGTCATTTGGGTGACATTATCAACCTTAGCAGATAATAATATAACCCTGTGTACAACCCTGGTTGGGACGCTGTGTAAAATGCAAATAAAAACAGAATGCAAAGATGTGCAAATCATCTATCCATATATGTAATAGAAAATAGTGCAAAGATAACATATGAAATGTGGAAATTTAGGAATGTTATTGTTTTTGGAACACGTTTCAAAGAAGTTGGGAGAGAGGCTTGTTAACCACTATGTTCTATCACCTCTTCTTTTAACAATACTCTGTAAGGGTTTAGGAATTGAGTGGACCTTTTGCTGTAGTTTTGAAAGTAAAATATTTTCCCATTCTTGCTTGATATAGGAATGCAGCTGCTCAACATTTCGGGGTCTTCTTCGTCATATGTTTTCTTTCATAATGCACCAAATGTTTTCAATAAGGGACCGGTCAGGACTACAGGCAGGCCGGTTTAGCTGGTGGACTCCTACTATGGAGCCATGCTGTTGTACAACATGCATAATGTAGTTTGGCTTTGTCTTGCAAATATAAGCAAGGCTTTCCGTAAAAATAAGACGTTGTTTAGATGGCAGCACATGTTGCTCCAAAACCTGTATGCTGAACAATATATTATATTACAATATCTTATATCTATATGCACTCCGTTCCGGTTACGTTCCAGTGCTGCGGCACTGGAAGCATACAAGCTTAAAAGCTTTGGTGACAGGGCATTTTCAAGGGTGGCTTCTAGGCTCTGGAACTCTCTCCCTAAAACCATCCGTGACTCTGGGACCATCCCCATTTTCCAACAACGCCTTAAGACTCATCGGTTTAAAATTGCCTTCCCATAGCAAGGCCCAATCCTATTCTCTTTTTTCTTTTGTTTATTTATGTTGTTTGTTTGGTTCCTTGTTCATTCTTGTAAAGCGTCTTTGGGTCCCTGAAAAGCAGAATATATAATGCATTATTATTATTATTCTTATTATATATTATCATATTGTTCAGTATTAATGGTGCCTTCACAGATGTGCAAGTATCCCATGCCATGTGCACTAATGCACCCCCATACCATCACAGATGAAGGCATTCGAACAGTGTGCTGATTACAAGCCACATGGTCCTTCTCCTCTTCAGACCTGAGGACGCAGCGTGCATAATTCTGAATAAAAAATTATAATAATATTAGTAAAAACAGAGGACGGTTTTGCATCTTACTACAGTGTATCTTAAATGAGTTTAGGCCCAATTATTCTTCTGAAATACAATTGCTTACAATATTTACAGTGTATACACTTTTGTTTCATATGATGTTTGACTGTCTGGCTCAGCTACAGTACATTCAAAAAAGTATTCAGACCACTTATATTTTTCCACATCATTTTGAAATGGATTAAAAGGTTTGTGCACAAAATGCACCACCATGTTGAAGCAAAAACAATTTTCTTAGAACTTTTTTATACATAAAAAATATCACATGTACATACGTTTTTAGACCCTTTGCTATGACAGTCAAAATGTAGTTAGTTGAATTTATATTTTCCTTTTAGTGTATGCATCTGTTAAGTCTGATCATGTATGTTTTCTCAGATTTATATTAAATGAGTAATTGTGAGTTTATTTTTTTTAAATACCAAATTCTTAATTTATTGTCAATGGAATAAGATGTGTGCTTACGTGTGACTGTGTGTGTGTTTGTTTGTGTGTGTGTGACTGTGTGAGTGTGTGTGTGTGTGCTCACAGGAGTTGGGTGTTTTACTTACTTAATCATTTTGTAAAGGCAGATCTGCCCTAAAGGTAGAACTTAAAGGGTTGTTTGAGTCAATGCAGAGGGCAAAGCTTAGGTTTACTAACTCTGCAATCACTCAATTTAAGTTGAATGCAGAAATGAATTAACAGTCAGGGTTCACATTAGGGTTAGGTAATGATAAAGGTTGGGGTGAAGTTTTAAGGTTCAGAGTAGCGACAAGAAAAAACATAGTCGATTTAGAGTATTCAGCCCAATCAAAATGCATGTTCCGCCCTCCACATTGAGTCAACCAATATATTCATTTCTGCCTTCAGGATAGATCTGTTTCCAAGTCATTTTTGAGTAAGTGGCACTCCAGACATGCATTATAACAGACTCATTACTGTCATTAGCAGTAGCAATGTGTCTGATTCTCTTACCTTGACACTCAACACACCATAGAGGTTGTACACACCATATCTCATTCTCTTCCTCAAACCTACGCACACAGAAGGAGCCACCGGTGAGAGTTACAACCAGGAGGTGTATAGTTACGCCTGTGAGAGTACTGGTCGTATCGTTTCATTATTCTCAGTGACACCACTTCCACAACACATTAAATAGATTCATACGTACCTGACCAAGTCTAAACAATCATTTCTTGAGCATGTCTTGTAACTTGTAACTCTTGTAACTGTGTCCGAGACCTTTTAAGGTCTCAAACGACATTGCAGGAAACTCATTTCTTAGGGAAACCCATAAAAAGCAACAACCACAATTATACCTGGAAATTCCGTCCGTCTTTTACCACAACCTGTAAATCTTGTATATTGTTACATCAATACACAACTTACAAAAACGATATTTTCTGTCACCTGATTTTTTTTTTGTATTGTGGTCCCATTGACTTGTACGTGTTTAGTTTGTTCTCAAATGCCAGTTAAATCCTAGTGTTCAACCCACATAAGCCTAAGCTCTATTAGGCCTTTCAATAACCTGCATGATTTATTTTAATTTCAGCCTTTACATACACAAAGTCTACATTTTCAGTAAGTGTCTTTTGATATTGTTTATAGTCTTTAGATCATTTTTCACTTGAACAAATGTCTAATATTGACTTTTATCTGCTGGAGCTTCGGTGTGACAACATGTGTGATTTATTAAAACATGGCTTTAGAAAAACATGATGTCAGATCCAGGAATATAATACACTGATATGGCTCCCAGTAATATTGTTTACCAAGGGTTACAAAGGCAGACTTTTAAACTTTGCATCAGGTTTAAAAAAAAAAACGAAACTAAACTGAATTACACTGCAGTATTGGTCAGACTCTTAATCGTCCTACACAATGTTGAAAAACAACCACAACTATACTACTGAGTGTGTTCTACAGTACACAAACATTCCATAATCATCTGGGGAGTTATAACTTTGATAACAGACCAATCCAGACGTTGGCCCTGCCTAGCTGAGACCCAATTATCAATCTTTATCCAAATCATTGATAAGAGATCATTATTGTGTTGCAGATGTAGCAAAGCCCTGGGAGTCTGTAGTTGTATGGTATACTAATAGCATGATTAGCTAATCATTGCTGGCCTGTTAGTGCAAATGTGTGTCTGTTGAGTGGTGTGTGTCTGACGTCTTGGGTGAATAATGTTGGTTTTCCTTACACTACAGATTTACTTCATGATAGTGGCGGACCTACCTCATAGCTTCATTTGCTCTTTAATTTAGATCGGTGTGTAAGTGTGTACATTTTTTTTCATGTTTCCACTTTCCAGAAGAAAGTAATAAGCAATTACTAGCTGAACTAAGCAATTTCCTTTTACATTAGAAAAGAAAAGATTCCTCTGTGATCTTTTTGTAACTCTTGGGATCGCAAACCCCTTCTTAGAAGACTCTCATTTTTACATTCTTTAATTGGTTCTTTAAGGTACCAGTAAGGAGTTATAAAAGCATTAACAAACAACAGTGTGCCGTACCATGAAATAATCACACTCCTCAGCGTTGTGAGTTCAACAGAAAGTCTGTAGTGTATTCATAAACTCGTAAAACAAGCCTTTTATTTGTCTGAATTATTTTTAAATCAGTATTTTTATCTAAATCCAATGTTCACGAGGATATGGCTTTCAACATTGTGTCTTCTTACAATGCGGAGGTGTGTGTGTTGACCATTCACATTCTGTTGAATCTGCATGACTAAATTGGACATTTTTGGCAATGTTTGGAATTCAAATAACCTGTGATCCATGAACATGTCAAATTTCAAAACCTGGCGTTCCAGCACTTTGACACGTTTTAAACATAGAAACAGAACAGTCAGAGCCCACCTTTAGGATTGCACATTTGGCAATCACCAGCAGAGGGTGTGTGGTTTTTATGCATTTTTACATTCATTGTATGTGCTGGGCTCAAACAACTTCAAAGGTAAAAGAAAGCCCACTACAAATGTCACCTACTTGTCCTTCAATCAAATGTATTCATAAAGCCTTTTTACATCAGCAGTTATCACCAAGTGAATTTACAGAACACCCAGCCTGAAACTTCAAGGAGCAAGCAACAGCACTGTTGATGCACAGTGGCTAAGAAAAACTGCCTCAAAGGGGTCAAAACCTAGAGAGGAACCAGACTCTGAGGTGTGCCGAGAGAACATTGTAACAGTACAAATTTTAATAATTTATAAATGCGTGTGGTCTGTGTCCAGAGTCTATGCAACCTAACCCAGGTCAGAGGCATGATGGACAAAGATACAGACAATCTGGAGGGGAAGGACAACCAGGAGAGCTTTGGACAAGGACAGCTGCAGGTCTTTCAAGCCTGGTACTCCTGAGGTGTGTCCAAGACCTCAAGTTTAAACAGAACAGGAGACCAGGAACATTTCGAGAGGGCATTCCTTAGGATGACAACGGTTTACAGTGGAGAAGGAGAATGGACCCAACTGGTGGAGTGCATTGTTTCAAACGGTATGTCTAATACAAAAGTCTGTATTATGTTAGTGATAGATAGGCCTACATGCACTTATCCTATTCAGACACTTAAGGTGGTGTTATTATAATACATACTAGGTTACATTTGGCTCTGGGACTCAGATGATGTATTCTCTCCGCTCAGATCCCCTGAATGTGTTTAGCTTCAAGTTACAGATCCTAAATATGAGGAGGAGTATATTTAAACAGTACCAACTCGGTCCTCTTCCACCTTATAGAAAGGGAATACATCCCCAAATCAGAGTATGTGACTGGAGAGAGATTAATCAGCAGATTTTTGGATTGTTTGACAATGTTTACATAAAATCCACACCACATTGCCAGACATCGCTTTTGCTCAGGTTACAAAGCATGTAGCTAAGTTGAGGTTCAGATGTGAGTGCGATTGTATAATGGATCAGTGGAATTAGCTGATACTCCAGGGATACGTGTTGATGTGACATGAGCATAGACCAGGGTTCTCACTCACAGTCTCTCAACAAGCACACAACAACACATACTGTACACTAATTCAAAACACACAGCCGCACACAGCAGCACACACAAACAAAGATTCATCAATCTCATAGCCAGTGAGGAGGGACACGTCCCTGTCTCTGCTGACCCTAAACACTGCCAAAGTATACACGCACATCTCTGCTCTATGTGGCAAGGGCTCTAACCTCACCATATCTGCCCAAAAATGCACAAAGTTTCTACTGTGTATATGTCCAAGTCTACATTACCCAAATGTCAAACATTTCATGTGCGGTTGCTGGAAGACAAAACGAAGGCCTGTGTGTGTGTGTGTGTGTGTGCACCACACCTGCAGATGCCTGCCAAAACATGTACTGTGGGTGTGTGTATATGTCAAGATACGCCTCCCCAGGGGAGACCAGTGGGCTCGGAAGATGGACAGGCCAAACAGACCACAGAGCATCTCCTCCCTAACACAGCGGCTGTCTGGCGACGACACCTTGAGTGAGTCGGCAAACACTTCCTTAAAACACCCTGAAGAATTAAATAGTATGGGCAGGAAGAACACATTGACAGATGCATTATGATGCTTACCTTGGCCAGTTTTTATATTACAATAACTTGTGTTTCATTTCTGGCAGTCATATCAAATGTTTGAATTTCCTACTTACTGCTACATGAATGACCTAAGACTTTCTAATCTGTTAAATGATTCCAGGTTTTTGAACTTTGACCAGATGCTCTTAGCTCCAAGGTCTGGTAGAGAGCCCTATAATTACCCCTGTCATCTTTGTGATCCACTATAGTCAGTCCAGTGACACAGTTCCCCCCATTATAACCCCTGTCATCTTTGTGATCCACTGCAGTCAGTCCAGTGACACTTTTCTTCCCCATTATAACCCCTGTCATCTTAACTCTGGTATCCACTGTAGTCAGTCCAGTGACACAGTTCGCGCCATTATAACCCCTGTCATCTTTGTGATCCACTATAGTCAGTCCAGTGACACTTTTCTTCCCCATTATAACCCCTGTCATCTTATCTCTGGGATCCACTGTAGTCAGTCCAGTGACACAGTTCGCCCCATTATAACCCCTGTCATCTTTGTGATCCACTATAGTCAGTCCAGTGACACTTTTCTTCCCCATTATAACCCCTGTCATCTTATCTCTGGGATCCACTGTAGTCAGTCCAGTGACACAGTTCGCCCCATTATAACCCCTGTCATCTTTGTGATCCACTATAGTCAGTCCAGTGACTTTTTTCTTCCCCATTATAACCCCTGTCATCTTATCTCTGGGATCCACTGTAGTCAGTCCAGTGACACAGTTCGCCCCATTATAACCCTTGTCATCTTTGTGATCCACTATAGTCAGTCCAGTGACACTTTCCTTCCCCATTATAACCCCTGTCATCTTTTCTCTGGGATACACAGTAGTCAGTCCAGAGACACAGCCCCCCCACGCATATATATGTTTAATATATGTATATATATATATATATTTAAGCCATACTGTATATATATGGTTCAAAGCCTTCCCTGCTGGTTTCTAGCCCTCCCTGTTTTCTTTTTCCATTTGGGTTATAAATCCAGTGCCTCTCCAACCATTGCAATACATTATTGGTTGCAATTGTGGTTGGAGATATGTGCAGCTGCTCTACTATTATACATCTTAGTAAATCATGTTCCTAAAAAGGTCCAGATGCCAGGACCACAAACATACATTTAATCTTGACACTGTCACCCTAGGGCATGAATACAATTTCCACATACCAAATTGTGAAATATTTTACGCAAATTGCACAAAACCAATTTGGAAAAACTCCTTTACATGTTGTGTCGGGGCTGCACTGTCATTTGAATAAGTCCCATTTCTATATAACAATTCAGGAGCATTAGTAGACAGCAGTATTTTGAAGAAACCATATTATATTTTGGTCAGGACTGGGCTTTGTGCTTCACGTCATTCTCACAGTAAACTACTGAGGCAATTTGATAATACTGACATTCCACAGTGGCCTACCGTCAAACACGCGATAATAGCTTTTGAATCAGCAGTTCTATGATACAGTCTACTGCAGCTTTCTCTGTGGATATCTGCCTCTCTCAAACATCCAAACGGAAAAGAAACATCATAGCAGTTATTTCCAACCAGTAAGCCAAGCTACTACATTGCTTTGGTTTTAGCAGAGGAAAGATACTTTAAATCCAATGTTTTCTAACATGTTTACAGCCATTGAACATTCACAATTTTATGATTTAATCAATAGTGTAAATTATCCTTTGTTGAACTGGGATGGTAAGCGATGTATTGTAGTTATGGCCCTCTGACGTTTTTCCAGTCGTTGTGATGCTTGACCTAATTAGTTTTCGTCTTCAGATATTTATCAAGTTAGGCTGACACTTTGTCTGACGGGAAGAAGACATCAAGCTAAAGCCTCTGATCAGCAGAAAGCTAACTTTCATTATTGCTGTTTGGGTGATATGGTTGGGGTTTGAACTGCTTAAAACTTAAATGTTTGGTGTAATCTGCCTGTCTTTATATATTGTCTTTATTTGAATTATTTATACACGGTAAATGCAAGGAAACATTTGTATGTATTTTATCTTCAACATTATTCTGAGCCTAACATCTAGAATGATAAACTTTCTCTTTTAAACCCTGTTTACAGTGGTTTGCATTCCTCTAGATCTGTTTATATTGATGTAGTCAAGCCCAGGGGTGCAGCATCTTTTGAAGTCATCATGGTGGCTGAACATGCAAAAACACATTTATGAAATAATCTATACAACCGCTGTAATATTCCTTAATGGTAATTTGACCATGAATATGTAAACACACAACCATTTTCATTACAGCTATAATTCGCTAGAGTTGGCTAATGTTACCTGCAATTTATAATTGCGGTTTTAAAGAAAACCTAACCATTGAATTTGGTTTCTTTTGACACATACATCATTTCAAGGATCTGTTTGTAACCTTCACTTGATTCTGACCAGTCTACCAGTCCTTGTTCGGTTTGTTTGACCGAACAGCCAGCTGTAGTAGTGCTGGTGGTTCCAAATGGCTTCCATTGAAGAATGATGCGTTTTTGCCATCGATGCAGCAGATTCTTTTTTGGGACCCGTGCCCAGATCGGTGCCTTAACCGTATCCATGGGAAGTAGAGATGCTGAGGTTGCTGCAGTCCCCCGTGACGCATCCTTAGCACCCAGTAATCCGCTTGGCCGCCAGACATGCCACTTTAAATCAGTCAAATTCCATCAAACATTATCAGCACCAAAACATTATCTGCCCAAAACATCTTCCCACTGCATATCCAATCAATGGAACGTATATATCTCCAATAGCCGTCTCAAGGCTGATCAACGGAAACGGGTTGCTCCTGAGATTGGACTGTCATTGCAATGGTTAAGACTGTGTAAATGTTTATTTTGTCATTGAGGTTTATTGAGGTACATTGCTAAGGAATCAAAGTGATTGAATCCATTTTAGAATTAGGCTGTAACATAGTTTAATGTGAAACCACTGAAGTGGTCTGAATACTTTATGAATGCACTATATGTCAAAAATATTGTAAAAAATATACAGGATAGGTCTACCAAGATATCCAAATGTTGGCTAAATTATTCATTATAACATTGGATTTGCTGGTTTACAAATAACATAATTGCACAAGAAGTGCATTATTATCTCATAGTACAGATTTGAGACTGTTTTTAGACTATTTACAGACTGTTTCTATAACAAAAAGTTGCAGGTTCAAGCTATGTGTTGACCAAGTAAAGATGAAATCTGTATTTTGGATGGTTATACCGTATACAAATTTTTTTTTTAACTTCGTTTCAGACAGTTAAATACCGAGTGGGGTTTTACTTCCCTCCCTGGAGCAAGCCGCTGCACATACAACTCATCCCTTTCCATCCAGTACGCGCGACTAGAGTGCAATAAGAGTTAATCACCGTCGACGGGGATTACGCTACCCACAAACGTCAAACCTCTGAAAGGTGAATAATGGGCGGAGAAATATCGGGTCGATTTCGTTTTTTTTGACATTTATCGTTTCTACTACAACAACAGGCTCTTCACTATTTTATGATTTGGGTGGAGTAGTACGCCTCAGTGTTTCCAGCTGGTGTTTTAGCTGCGAGCAACGGCGCTCCGGTTCATCCATTCATTATTACGCACGAGAGTAATCCCACTCCATCAGATAAACGACAGGTAAAAAAAAAATATAATGGATATTTAAAAACAATTGCACTTTTGTTACATTGAAAATTTGGTTCTAACTGAATTAATGTTTGAGTTGTAGAATGTAATTTTTTTCCTCCAATTTATGGAATGTTTCGAGGTTTTCAAAAGCAGCCGAGAATCTATTTGTCGCGTAACGACTTAATTTGACAATTGAAATATGGTAGAACACGTTGTTTTAAAAACATTTTCACCAGGTATGTTGACAAAGAACATTCTCATTTACAGCAACGACCAGCAAGACAAATTAGGGTTAGCTGCCTTACCACTTATTGTTTCTAAACATTATACCCACACACAGGACAGTGTACATTACTAAAACTCTTATATTTTTTCAGGACTTTTTATGATTTCAGTACTGGTTTACTAATGTTTTACTGAAAAACTAGGGTTGTAGGGAAAAGCTTTTTCAGAAAGTTCAGATGTGAGAGAGTATCATGAGCAAGGAGTTGATAAATGGATAAGCCTAATGCAGTGTGCACATTTCTCTCTTTCTCTTCATGATATACAATGTTGTCTTTAATTTTAACAGACCATAAATACAGCATATGATGTGGAGGAAAACATATCCCCTAGTATGTGAGGAAAGACAGAGACAGAATATTTGACATGAGTTTGGTATAAGGAAATGCTGACCATCATCTGACAGTAGTAAACTCTATCTTCTCCTCTCTTGTGCCCATTTTCTCACTTCTTTGCTAATGGGTTTGGTTGTGGAGTTGTGCGTGTGTGTGTGTGTGTTTTTGTATGATTCTGTCTGGTCACTGTGTTTACTCTGTGGCATGAGACCCTTATGTTACAGTCTGAAGGAAAAATTATCTACTGGGCAAACTGACACAAGTTGATTATGACATATTAGAATGTATGATATAACAATTCATAGTGAGTTAATTTTCTTTGGTGATACCTTTGCTTGTTTATTTTTGGGAACACCCCCCACAGACGCAACCACACACAGTGGCTGTGTGGAAACTCTCTGGCAGCCTGTGGTTTAACTGTTCCAATCGTTGTAATAGGCAGGGCTGGAGAGAGGCTCAGTCATGACCTGGTGCCTCATTATTCTAGACACCACCGGACTGCTTGCTCCCAGCTATACAGCTTTACTTCAGCTCTAAAGTGCTCAGGTCTACTATAGGTTTACCTACAATCCTACCAGGAGCCTGGGTAGGCAATACGAGAGCAATAGGAACAAAGACAGAAAGAGAGTGAGAGAAAGAGAAGTAGAGAGAAAGTGAGAGACAGAGAAGTAGAGAGTGACAGAAAGTCAATTAGAGAGAAAGAGTGAGAGAAAGAGAAGTAGAGAGAAAGTGAGAGACAGAGAAGTAGAGAGTGAGAGAAAGTCAATTAGAGAGAGAGTGAGAGAGAGACAAGTAGAGAGTGAGAGAAAGACAAGAAGAGAGAGAGTGAGAGAAATACAAGTAGAGAGAAAGTGAGAGAAAGACAAGTAGAGAGAGAGTGAGAGAAAGACAAGTAGAGAGAGAGTGAGAGAAAGACAAGTAGAGAGAGAGTGAGAGAAAGACAAGTAGAGAGAGAGTGAGAGAAAGACAAGTAGAGAGAGTTATATTGCTTTCTCTCCGCAGTCCTCCTGTGGTGTCAATCAGGGTGACGTGGGTAAATAAATGCTGGTTAATTTTCTGCCACCTCACCTCCAAAAGATAACAGAGAAAAATGTCCTGTGATTGGGCTTTTCAAACATCAGCCAATTATTACCTCACTGACCATGCCTTGTCGGACATGCTTAGACTGATTAGTGCTTAGACACGGTCGTAGAAACGCATGACGTGACGGCGGACGTGGCAGAAGGAATCATTCTGACACAGAGTAGAACAGTTTAGCTGTGGAAAGTATTTGGCTTTTTGAAGAGGTTAGATAGACTGCAGTGCCAAGCCTGTAGCGTACATGCTGCTAAGAAATACATCAGAATCCGTGTGATATCCAGCTGTGCAATACAGACCAGTTTGCATCTGTGTGCAGTGTTTAGAATGGCCCTCAGCTCCATTCCTTGGCGGTGTGACGTTTTCCTGGACAGAGCTGAAAGCGTTCCTGCTCTCTTAGAACTCCCTGGATTTAGGGTGAAAGGTGCATGTGTGTGGAATAGCTAGCTAATCCTCTCAGTGGAAGTTCAGGAGTGTGGTCTGTTAGGCCAATGAATCTGGGTTTTTCTATGTTTGGTATTAGACAGTTTTGGTTTTATTTATTTGTGTCATTTTCGCAATCGGCAAAACCCTCTAATAATTTGAATAAGTTGAAAGTTATCTTACCGGCAAAAGCATGTCCATATATGGTGACCCTGTCAGATCCCTCCAGTTAAACACAAAGGGACTAATTTATATGAGTGTGTGTGTACATCATCCAGGTGGCACAGGCCACTGTTATGTGTGTCCTTCGGTCCCTGGGCCGGGCCGGATACATAAGCATTCCCTGGCATCTCAAACCCACTGGAAATTGGTTTCCCTCTAGGCTACTTATATTGGTTGGATACTGATCAGTTAGAAACACAGTTGTATTTACACTGGTCTACTGAGCTAAAAATGGAGTTGTGCATTTAATAGTTTAACAAAATGCCAGTCTGGCCTTGTTCATTTCCTCCTCTCTCCTTTTTTTATTACTTCTTTCAAAGAAAAAAAATATCAGAATCAGTCTCTCTGGTTTCTATTTCATGTTAGATTTCTATCAACTTATAATGTTCTTCAAAAGTATGTCCACCATCTAGCTGCCAAGTAACGGGCTGTTCTCCAACCAAATGCTCAAATGATCAGTATTGCTATCACTTAAGTAATGGGGCTAATGTTAATGCTGCACTCAGACATGTCACTGGTTTTAGTTAAAAGATAATACTCAGTTTAGCTTTCAGGATTCTTCATGTTTATGGTTACCGGTCACTGTCAGTTGGCCTAACCATGTTTTTATTCCTCTCTTTCTAACTCCATTTTTCTCTTTCTTTGTCCCCCCCCTCCCCTCTCTCTCTCTCACACACACATACAGACACACTCTTAAAGCATAAACAGTACAGAAAGCTGTCTTCTGCACTGACCTCAGGACTATTTCATTCAAAAAGTAAATTCAACTGTTGCATTAAACATGGAGTTAGCCTTTAATGTCAGCAGCACACGACAATTATTCTGGACTAGCTACTTCACGTGGCCACAGCATTCTCTGTCATCAGATACACAGCTTTACTTCAGCTCTATAGTCTTAGGTTTGCCAGACCTCAGGGCTGGAATCTGATACTTTTAATCTGATTTCCAGCTCTGAGAAGGATTTCCTGAGGTGGCTAAATGGAATGAATCCTGATTGAATAATCATCCTTTTGGAACCTCATCCATATTGATCAAATGCATTAAGGTTTAAGGTTTGAATATTTTTTATAGATCAGAAACGTATATAGATAATTGCTGGATCTGATCTGGATCAGAGCTTTGTCAAGGTGATGTATATGATTTATTAGAAGGTACATCAGTACAGGGAGTACAGTATTTATTTCCTCATGGCACAGAAAAAAATTGTCCTAACACCAGTGATTAGGTTTTGGGTTTCCTTACCTCATATGCCTTTGGAATGTACTCATGTTATGTTTAGTTTTTGGCATGGATTAAGATATTGTTGTCGATGAGGTATGATAGCTTTTTAAACCTTTAAGATTTTATCCTTCACTCTTCATTATCATCTCAGCAATCAGATAAGATGAGTACTCACATTAACTAGCTCAGAGGTATTCTGTTGGTGTTCCATGGCAATCTTACATTGTAATCAGTTCATAAACGTAGGTAATTTGGGTATATCAAGTTTTAAAGTCAGAAGTACATCATTGCATGGTTAATTTCTGTTGTTATAAGTGTTATTCCGCTGATGATCAAATGCAAGAAATCTGATAACATATCAAAGCAGAAACTGATTTGATTCAATGTTTATTTTCTGTCATGTCAGTTGACTTATATTCCAACTTCAGGGTGATCTGGACCGATATGATGCTGTACAGACTGCCAAAACACTTTTACAAAGACATATGATAATTATGTTGATATTATGACTAATGTTGAGCTCCTTGCAGTCAGTCCCTCATTGATGTTGAGCGTTTCAAATACTGCATTGTTTGCTGTAGCCTTTAAGGTTGTGCAATGAAATCCTTTTCATCATATTCACTATAACGGAGGTACATCTCACATGTGTAAAACACAGAAGTTCCAACCAGTATAGCAGGGATGTCCCTTTATATAGGGGACATCCCTGCTAATCTGGTTGGAAGGGAGAGTGGAGGGAGATGAAAGAGAGAAAGAAGCAGAGAGAATAAATGAGAGAGAGAGCGAGAGACAGACAGAGGAGGCACTGATATTAATGGAACATATTTGAAAACCAATATTAATTGAGCATTACACATGCGTCCGTTCAGGGCTCTGTTAGTGTAAGGCAATAGATGTATTTTATGAACGGAGTAATAACAAACTACCACAGTGACCAAAACATTACAGCACTGACACTTAACTATGTCAAAACCTACTTAAAGCTGCACTGTTTGTTTAGGTCCATCTGACCTCAGTTTCTACATGTTCCTCTCTTAAGGGTTAACTGTGTTTTGTAGTAACAGAGCTAGTAAGGAGACTGTCAATGCTACCGGTGGTAAATGTTTATGATGTGTATGGTTTCAGCACAACAATGTAAGCTGTGTACAGAGTTACATTGTCCCACAAGAGAGCTAGTAACATTTTTTCTTGAACTGCACACTAAAACATAATAGACTGTCGCCAAGAAATACTGCAGAAATCGTCATGAGAGCTAAAACCAATTACCTCTGTTATTATGCCAAGTCTGTGCCCTCGTCAGGGAATAGGGAGAATGTGTCTTTCTCTCTTTCTCCCTAAATCTCTAAATCTCTCTGTGTGTGCTTGCACCCCATGTCGGGTAATAGGGTGTATTAGCTCTAATGCACTTTGTCCTTGATAGATACAGAGATGTGATTATGGCTTACTTACTGGGTAGCTGAGCTCAGTGGTAGCTAATGCTTTAACACGGGTGGTCTCTTGTAATTCCCCCTCTCTTTCTCCTTATTTATCTCTCTGCCAGTGGTTGCTAAATGTGTTACTCAGGGTGTTCTTTAGAGCGAAGGGCCCTAGGTGGATGACCGTCCTGGGGAACATTCCTTGTGCTGTGCATGACTGCTATCAGCGAGCTATGACAACCGGGGTTCCATTTCAATAATGCCCAATTGATAAGTTGGGGACTCTGGTATGTCGGTCAAACTGAAGGTTTTGTAAAAAAAAAAAAAAAGAAAGTAGGAAATTAGAATGTGTAAAATATTTGGGAAATTATAAATTGTTTACTTATTTTTTTATTCCATAACTTATCCCTGAATCAATGAAATGAGAACCTTAACCTTATTCCTAACCTTGATCCTTAATTCAACTACCCGCTTAGGAATGAATGCCAAAAATGAAAACTATGTTTCAGGACGAATACCTGAGATGAACTCTATCACAAACCTTAAAACTTCTTTTCATCGCTTGGAATACATTTTTTATCTTAATTAGAGCTTCTCGGTTCCGCCTCGACTAATGTAGCGAACAAGGCAGGTGTGTGACTGTGTGATGGGCACACTGTCTTTGATGGGCACACTGTCTTTGATGGGCACACTGTCTTTGATGGGCACACTGTCGTTGATGGGCACACTGTCTTTGATGGGCACACTGTCTTTGATGGGCACACTGTCTTTGATGGGCACACTGTCTTTGATGGGCACACTGTCGTTCTCCTTCCTGTCAGCTGTCTTGGCAGGAGCAGATGTGATGCTGAAGCTGTGATGTCAAAGACAGTTATTAAACTCTCCCTTACTTGGTTTCAGTATAGTTTCCAAAATCCCAATGTGTTTCCTACATTTTTTTGGGTGTTCCTTCCTTTTCAACTGACAAATGCTGGTTGTTGTTATAGTGGCACATGCAAACATAGAACTTGCAGGTAAATGTGTATATCCCAAAATATTACTTGTAGTTACATTTGTATATGCCAATATAGTACTTGTGGTTATATGTGTATATGCCAGTATAGTACTGTAATATAATAATAATATTGTTCATTAATCACAGCCACTGCATGTGTGTGTGGTGGGCCACTGCCAAGCCAGCACCCCATCACATGTTTTTGTGAGATAGACGCAAAGTCCTTATTTGGAATTTGTGACATGCACACGAAAAAGGCCCCTTTCATGTGTACATAACACCATTTTGTTCAGGTGTTGGAAGAAAGGCATGTTTTTGTTTCACACAACTTGCATTTCTACCAGAAACCAAAAACCAAAGCCATTGTGAACTGGCTAGTGAAAGCTTTAGAATCAGTTCTTACTTTAAATTCTGACCTCAGCCCTTACGCTTTAACCCTTACCCAACCTAACCCCTGTCTTAACCCTAATTCAAAATATATGACCTTGATTTCGTCTCTGATGGCAAAGCTCTCTTTCTTTAGTACTACTGCCATGTTAGCAAAACAGAAATGTTGTCCTCTCTTTCTTTAGTACTACTTCCATGTTAGCAAAACAGAAATGTTGTCCTCTCTTTCTTTAGTACTACTTCCATGTTAGCAAAACAGAAATGTTGTCCTCTCTTTCTTTAGTACTACTGCCATGTTAGCAAAACAGAAATGTTTTAGGAAAATGTCTCATGTTGTTGTCTTTTGCAAAGTAGACTTTGGGTTCAGTGCATTTAACATGTGTTGAATCAGGCTTTCTTTGGGTTCAGTGCATTTAACATGGGTTGAACCAGGCTTTCTTTGGGTTCAGTGCATTTAACATGGGTTGAACCTGGGTTTCTTTGAGTTCAGTGCATTTAACATGGGTTGAACCAGGCTTAAATGATCATGCCCCATGAATACTCTTAACTCAACCCATTTAAAAACAGAAACCTTTAACCTTACCTTCATCGTTTGGACAACTGCAAACAAATGCAATTTTAAGAAGCTGTTCTTTAGAAAATGATATTTCTTTTGGTAAAGACCAGTTATTTTTTGTTCATCATGGGTGGTTAAGAAGCACGTATGCATATATTTACTGAAATACTTTTGGGTTGGGTGTGTCACTGTTCAGAACTATTTTGCAAAAAAAGATGATCATGTCCTTTTTGATAAGACATCATTTGGCAGAGCGTAACGTCACTCGCTGTAACAGAAATGAACATAGTGTGTTGGTGGACTTGAGATATGTCATATCCCCATCACAACCATTTCCTATCACCCCCTGCACCGTGTGCCGTTCAGCCTGCCAACGATAACAGTTTTGCCCTTCCGGGAAGAACACCCACCCACACACATCCCACCAGGAAACAGGGATTAGAGCTTGACCCGCATGGCACTGGCTGGCCAAGGAGAGAGTGGAAAACATGTGGTCAGGTGATATTTGCCGCTTTTCAATCAGACACCCTAAAACTGTTTTGGTTTCACATAAGATATTGACACAAAGCCCGAAAAGAGATACATTTGTCATCTCATTGAAGTTCAGTTGGCTATTTTCCGATAGCGGCTGCATGCAGATAGTCTTTCTCTCTGGCAGGGCTGGTCACTAACACATAACCAACAACGCAGATGAGCAAGCTAGTACAGTTTCAGAGGCATTAGTACTTTTCTAGTTATTTTCTTGGGGCTGTACTCTTTACTTTTACTCGTATAAAAAAAACAATTTCGTTACAGTTTTCAGTAAGTGTCAATAAAGATAATTTTTGTTTTGTGACTTGATGCTGGGATGGGGGGGTTCCCTCCGGCTCCTTTTAGTCTGCATAGAAGGAGTATGAGCAAGGGCGTGGCCAACTCAGTGGCCGGCACCGACATGGAAAATGATCAATTGGAAGACCTTCACCAGGAAGTCCAAGCTCTTGGCCACAAGGTCACCACATGTTCCGATTTAAATGAAAAAAGGCCACGAACTGGCTAGGTACACCATATATCTTTATAACAATGTATTCTTCTATTATAATTCCTTGTAGTTACTATGGCATTAATGTATTGAACAATATATGTAACTATTACTCAAGTACTTTTTGAGGTTTTACTTGAGTTTGTGGTGGTACTTTCACTTGAGTAAATGTTTGGACGAGTAACATTACTTTACTTGAGAACAGATTTTCAATACCCTCCACTGCCCTCTGGCCAGCGTAAACAAAACAATAGCATTGTATATCTGGAGCCTGTTAATTTGTGAGAAAACAGCCAAAGTCAACCGACAGAAAGGAAGTATCTAAATAAACCAGCGGCCCCCTTGGGGAACACGGAATACACAAGCCACTTATTCACTATCTCCTGCCCCAGCCAACAGCACTAGGCTTTAAGGCGTAACATTCAGTCAAAAAAACATGTCAAAAGTATGAGGTAATGAGCAGCTAGCCTCAGCCAGATAGGCCCGTAAACAGCTTCCAGGATTTTCCTAAACGCATGAAGGAGTTAGTGGACCTGGCCTGACACCATTTCTCTTCCTGCCACCTTATTTATGCCTGACACTAAAATATATAAAGTGGTACACTTTCATGGTGTAAAATGACGGGTCCTACTCAAGGTGCCCTTGTAGCAACATCCAGATGGCCGCAAGGGAGTTCTGTGGGGGGAGAATTTCTGTCTCAAGATCCGACATGTAAGTGCATTATACCGCACCCTTCTAGTGGATGCTTTTTCTGACTAAATAGTATCAATAACGCTGAAAGACAAACCCCTTGCCGAGAGATTGGACCACTCTGGGGCCAGGCCCATAGATCACTATCCCGTTCCTGTGACAGGGAGACCTTGGGCTATGGCAGTTTCCACTTATCCGCGCCCAACAGCCTGATGGGAACCATCGTTTTTTGAGCTAGGGGGGGGGCACAAGAATCAATTACAGATCACCCTAGTGCATCGTTTTCAGGGGGTTGGATCCCATCCACAGGTGGCAGGTATGAGGATCTTTGGCCAATAGTGTGTGTCTGTGCTTGGCGTATTGCCCCATATATAAGTGCTGAAGGCAATGCATTCTTTCTCACAATGCATAAAGACAGTAATTGGCTTTGCCCAACTGCTCCCATACCTGAGAGACTATCAAGGGGTGGAGCCTGATTGGAAGAACTGGAAATGACATACTAGAAATTAATAAATTGGTCAATTCTTAGGATTTTTGCCTGACAGCATTTTTATAGTAGGCAGTATGAAATGATTTACACAACCGTTTAAAAGTTTGGAGTCACTTAGGAATTTCCATGTTTTCAAAAGAAAAGAAAATTGCCTGTACATTAAAATTACCTTGGTCAGATAAACATAGTTAATATTCTTAATCACTACTGTAGCTGGAAACTGACATTTTTCTTTATGGAATTCCTACATAGGCTTACAGAGGCCCTTTATCAGCATTGTGTTTGCTAATCCAAGTTTATTAAGGATAATTGTTTATTGAAAAATATTCGGGTAGTATGTTAGCACAGCTGAAAACTGTTCTGATTAAAGAAGCAATAGAACTGCCCCGGTTCACAATTGAGTCAGAGAGCAAAGACATCTCGTTTGAGGAACAGACTTCTCACAGGTCCTCTGTGTCACCAGTGAAGTGGTAACTCCTGGATGCTGGCCTTCTAGGCAGAGATGCAAAGAAAATGGCCAGAAGAACACAGAAACAGGACAGAGGAAGATTGGAAAAAAGTTTATGGTGTTCGGATTACAATGAATAACATTTGTCAGACGCATACTAAATGAGAAGATTCTGAAGTAGTGCTTCATGCCGTCTGTCAAGCATTGTGGAGGCAATGTGATGGTCTGGGGGTCTTTTGGGATGGGAGATCTGTATAGCGTAAAAGGGATCTTGAAGAAGGATTGGCTTTCAAGACCCAAGGCACAGCTCCAAACAATGCTATAACAATGTAGGGATGAAGCAGTCAGATGGTACTCTGGGAATATCAACTTGTGGGAGGTGGTTCAGGAGGCACGAGGTGAAATCTCTTCAGATTACCTCAACAAATTGACAACTAGAATGCCAAGGGTATGCAAGGCTGTAATTGCAAATGGAGGATTCTTATTTAGTGTTTTCATGTTATCTTGGCTTAGTAAACATAATGATTGTAGTAATGAGAAGTAATGAGAATGCACTTAATGTAATAATACTAATAATATGGCTTCCTTAAATTATTTATTATATTTCATAAGTCACCGCTCAGTGAAAGCGCTCAGTGAAGGAATTTATTCTCTCTACTTCTGATATATTATCCATCATATCAACTTTCTTATCTGTTCTTTGTAAACCAGACGTCCCATAGATCCTGAGATGGTCTGTACAAATAAACAACATTCGGTTCTATCAGTCCCTTATCCCTATCTATATGCAGCTGTACAAATATGTGTGTGGGTGTGTGTGTGTTGTGGATTTGCGTGTTCTTATGTGATTTGTGGGTTTAGACCATTTTGCTCAGATTTCTGTTTGTCTGCTGGCTGATATGGTGATATGGTCTACATTCAAACCCTCCCCTAGCTCTCTCTGAACATCTCTGTTTCAATCTCTGCATGTCTTTCTTTTTCTCTTTGTCTCTGCAAGGATGTTGCTTGATTTTGCTCTCTGCACATCACTCTCTCTGCACATTTCTCTTTCTGCACATCTCTCTCTCTGCACATCTCTCTCTCTCTGCACATTTCTCTCTGCACATCTCTCTCTCTGCACATCTCTCTCTCTGCACATCTCTCTCTGCACATCACTCTCTGCACATCTCTCTCTCTCTCTGCACATTTCTCTCTGCACATCTCTCTCTGCACATCCCTCTCAGCACATCTCTCTCTGCTCATCTCACTCTCTGCACATCTATCTCTCTCTCTGCATGCTCTCTCTCCATTTCTTTCAGCCCATCGATCTCTTTGTGTGCACCTCCCACTTTATTTTCTCTCTGCACATCTCTGTCTCTGCAGGTTTGTATGCTCTCGGCAAATTTCTATATTTTTTATACATTTTAGTTTTTTAGGCTGTACTATACCGTAATGATTTCAAATGGTACACAGTGTCAAGAACTGTGAAAAACATTCTTATGGCCATTGATATATATATTTACAACTGATCAGCAGTGCAAAGTAACAGTCTTATCGACTTATACTTGGGGCAAACCCTACCATCTACACTAACTAAACAATCGAAAAAATGACAAGTGTCTCATATTTTGCTTTGCTACTTTATCCTTCCTTGAATCCTGATCCATCTTGTCTACTAAGAAGCATCCCCACAGCACGATGCTCCTATCGCCTTGATTCACTTTAGAGATAATATTCGCCAGGTGATGAGTGGTACCTTGCATTTTGCTAGATGTGGTGCTTGACAGAATTGGCAACTTCCTCCTTTCCACCATGATGGAGCCCACTGTGCTCTTGGGAACATTCAGTGCATTAGCAATTTTTTTTATAACCTTCCCCAGATCCACGCCTCTACCTTTGTCTGCGTGGAATTGATGAGATCAATTAATTTCATGTGACATTATTTATGCTCTACCTAGACAGGTTGATGGGTGCTTTCTCTGTGGGGGCAGAGAGAAAGAGATTTACCGGGCGAAAGGGGGAGGATCTATTCTAAAGCATTTATTTGTGATTGGTTAGTTAATAATTAATTAGAAGTTATACGTGGAATGTTTTGGGATGTACCACTGCAAGGGACCTGCAATGTTATTAGTTGCACGGCTCACCATAAACATATCTCCTCTTGTGTCACCCCTAATCTAAACACTAGTGTAACCTCTGACCTTCGACTATCTTAACAATGACTGGTACGTCAGTGTCATCTCACTGTCGGCTGCTCCTACACGCTTTGCTGTATTCTGCCAACCGATGGAGACTCACAAAAGGACATTTATGAACCCAGCATAAAGAAACAGTTGACACATATCAGTCTAATTTAAAATTCACGTGCCCAAATCATTTGGCCATTTAGGCACAGAACAAATGGGTTTTGCATGAGAAAGGGACAGACAGTTACTGAAAGAGCGGGAGAAGGGAGGACAGAGGAACTTCAGAAAGAAGGATGATGTGTGAAAGATGGGGTCTGTTTTTGTTGGCCTGACCTTTTGTTTGGGGCAAACAGATTTAGATGGACACAAAAGGAGTGGCAGCGACTGCAACAGCTGATACAGGGCTGGTACAGGGAACACACATGCCTGTTGGGAACCATGGAGAAACAGCTGAATTCTCTCTTACACACACACACACACACACAGGGATTGAGAGGAGAGAAGAGTGTGAGTGGAGAGAAGAGACAATTCCATCCAAACTCTCTAACTCCTGGCATTGCTTTCATGCTTCTTTCAGGACTGTGGAAAAACAGTAGCAGAACGTAGAAGAAATCCTTCACTCTCTCATCATGAAGACTGGAGGGACGAGGCTTGAGCCCGGGCAGAGAAGTCATGGCGAGAGGATGTACTGGAGCTCCGCTGGAGGTCAGGGGAGGTTTCGGCTGTTCCTGGCCCACCCAGTACTGCTGCCTCTGTGGATAGTACTTCTAGTTCTCCTGTCCTCTGGAGAAACAATAACTCAGAGTGTCCCCAGAGTAAAACTCAGCTTCAAAGGTAAGAAAGATGGATCAATCCTACCACATTGAAATGCTGATGCTTTTATGGCTGAATGATACGTGTGTTTTATTTAAAAGGAAAAAAACGAATTGTATTTAATGCAAGACCTAACCACTACAGATTATTACTGAATCCGGAAACATGCATGAATTTTATGGATTATAATTAATGGACTTTTTAGTAGTTTTTTGTAAGATGCTAAATAAGATATGGCAATAAAATTCAGAAAACCAACTCTGTCATTGAAACATGTTAGCAGGTATTCAAGATATTTTGAATAAACTGTTTTAGGAGGTTCGGAACCAACATTATGGGAAACAGCGGTTTAACTTTACATTGGCATGGGTTGCTGGAAACATACACTCCTCAAGAAAGGGTCACGACATCTACAAAGAGAGAACATGATATCTACAACAGTGATAAGATAGAACATCAGCAGAAACGAAACACACTAAACTATTTCTCTATCATAATGCCAGCTAATTCTGCTACTCTTCTGTGAACACACCAGCTACCAGCATAATGTTTATCAGTAGATAGTATTAATTGCTCCACTGAGTGAGGTGTTTACTGGCCCTGCGTCCATATGATAGGTTCAACGTTTTCTCAAATTCTTTCTTCTCTTTTTTAATTCAAGAAAGCAGCCCGTCACCGTCGTTAAATCTTTTAAACAAATACAGTGGATATATATGAAGGACATTTCAATAGGTGAACATTTATTATGCTTAAAACACACTTGGTAGAGTTGTTTATATATACAGACATACCTAGTAAGTAAAGGCAGGTTTGTCATGACGTGTTTTATAAAATGATGTGGGTCTGTCCTCAATCTCCCCGGGGCCTGGATCATGGTGTGTCATAGCTGTGGTCCTCAGTGTGTTCAGTGTGTTTGGTGTTGGGTGGACTAGAGACTGCTTGTTCAGCGCCCCATGAGGGACGTTACGGCTTCTTAAAAGCCTTTTTAAGAGCCAAAGCAAAATCACAAACATTACAGTAAATTCCCAATACACCCTTGCAAACCAGTCTGACCTTCTGATACCTATACAAAATCCACTGCAACTCTTATTTCAACCCTTAACTGCACTCCGCAATCTAACTCTTAACCTCTAAACCTATGAAACAAACTCAACCAAATGCGACGTGTTGCTGACCTCAATACGAACCCCCGTCACCCCAATTCCAACCTTGAACTTCCACCTCTGACCCCAAATTTGTGCCCTGGCCAAGTCCTTTTATTATAAACACAGCATGAATAAACAGTTTGGCTTATTCACATTGCTTCCAAAACAAATACATGTTAGTACATAAGTAGTAATAATAACTGCTGCAAATATCTATTCAGCAATTTGGTTGTGGAGATGTTTGTTTAGCTCTGCAGGTAGCCTTGTGCCATGCCGGCTGTAAAACCGAACCATTCAGCAAAACACAAATATTCTGAATGTTATCTGATGTGCTGTGTTTGCATCAAAGACCCACATTAGATAACCCACATTAGAAGGTTGTTCTCATGGTACATTTGCTGTTAACACTGTGGATAGTTAGCTGATCCGTGTAAACAGTCTCAGCATTTTTCTGTTGTTGAAGTCCCCTCATATCCAGTCATATTTGTTTAAGGCTCAAGAGTTTAACCTTTCTGCCCACAAGGCTAAGGTTTGGGTTGTTAGATCTCCATGTTAGCCTACCTAAGTTTCGAGTAGTGAAGAATGGAGTACATCAAAGCAAAATCATCCCAGATTAAACTCCAACTTCAAAACATGACTTCAGCTCCTCCACACAGTGGTGAAAGTCAAAGCCCATCAAGGTCAGTCTTGTCCGACCGAACGCTCCCCTCCAGATCTTTATCATCCCTGATTGACCACATGCTTCAAACAGCATTATACCTCTATGAGCACAGACTCCGAACACACCATCCATAGCTCCCTGAACTGGATGTCAGAAAGTTGATCATCGCTTAACATTCCCTTACAACAACCATCAACGGAGTTCAGGATTCTCCAAGCGGAAGAACAAAGCACAGTGTTGAGTCGAGAAAACATTCTCTGTCCCACCCACCATGGTTACTCTTGGTGCCTGTGTAGATCAACGCCAAACATCTGAAAGATGGCTTTCATCCGATGACACAGCAAAATCATCTAAGACCTGACATGAGGATGAACTGTGGTGACATGAAGGTATTTGTGTTACTGTAGTGGCTCCTTGACAACGTCCTCAATATATGCACAATCTATGATATATATGCAAATCTATGCAAATATGTCACAGTTTCACTTTTGAGGTTATAATCTGATCCAATCTTCTATAATTTATCTGACTGTTTCTCCCTCTAAAAGAAAATATAAATCAGTTGATTCGGACAAGCATTTTTCTTCATAGCCGTAAAATTACATGTAGCAACAAATCCATGGTCTCCATCTCTCTTAGCTCGGGTATGTCTGGAAATAACTTCCAGACATTGTCATGCTTTCTTTAGCTGATTCCCTCCAGACTGGTTTGATTGTTTGATGGGTCTATATTTCAATTACATCACTGAACAATTTTCATCTCATTTGACAATAAGATTACTTTGTTTAAACAAATGTATTTCCCTGCAAGCTGTTTATCTGTTTAGCTGATATCTATCATAAGCAGACACATCACATCTGTACAGAGCAGGCTGTCTGTAGATGACGCACACACAAACAAAGCATTTCAGTTATTAATGGGCATCCACAACCATAAATCTTACAATAACCATAACTCTAAACCATATAGTAACATTAACACTAAAAAAAGGCTTTTTCCTCATGGAGACCCGGCAAACATTTTATCTAGTAAAACATGGTGAGACACATATTCACACACACAAATAATATGTTTCACTATTCTTGTCAAGATCCCAAAAGAAAATTCCATTTAAAATCAAATGTTCACTAAAATTGACCATTAAACTAAACGCCCAAGACCTGAATCAAAGTCTTACTCCTAATCTAAATTCTATCGCTAACCCCTGTTTTAATGTTTACCCAAAACCTACGTTTACCCGAAACGTTCTTTGTTTTACCGTCCTTGAGGAGTTTTGGCCTCACCAGGATAGTACAATCAGTACACACAAAAAAACTGTCCATCAGTGGGGTTATTTTAAGGACTGATGCTAGCCTCTGGCTGAGGTGACTTACTCAAATAAACCAGTAGATCAGAGCTCCATGGGGATAATAAGGAGCTGTAGAGTGGGTCTGAGGGCTCACCTCCCTAAGGAGAGACTGAACAGAAAGGCTGGAGCTTAGAACGCTAAGCTAAGTGCTAACAGTGAGGCTAAGCAGGGCCTGTCCCAGGGCTCCCAGGGCAGTGTGTTTACAGAGCTGATTACAGAGTTAGCCAAGGGCTAGCATGGCAAAGCCCTCTGTAGGCTTATTTTGGAGAAGGGATAGATATGTGTGTATGTGGATGTCTCTCTGGGCTAAGAGACAAATACAACACAAGACTATTTTACATTCCATCTGTGACAAGCTACCAACCTGTCTATCTTGCATGTGAATGATTTTACAGTACATCACTGACACGTGATCAGCGTTACGCCCAAGTGTGGGGGCTGCGGGATGGGGTGAGGGCAGGGGTGAGGGCATTGCTTCAGGACGGGGTGAGGGCAGGGATGAAGGACGGGATTAGGGACGAGGTGAAGGCAGGGTGAGGGCAGGGATGAGGGATGGCATGAGGGCAGGGCTGAGGGCAGGGCTGAGGGACGGGGTGAGGGCCGGGATGAGGGCAGGGCTGAGGGACGGGGTGAGGGCCGGGATGAGGGCAGGGCTGAGGGACGGTGTGAGGGCCGGGTTTAGGGCAGGGCTGACGAACGGGATGAGGGCAGGGCTGAGGGCCCTACTGCATCTAAAGGTTTGGTCTATGCTAGGATTTATTGAAGATGGTGTAAAAGGTCTAGTGCTGAATGCTGAAAATAACACTCTTCCTCATTTTCATCTGCAGCTTCATTAGTAATGCAATGGGTTGAAGTAGCTTTATCTAGTCTTGGTTAAACTGTCACACAAACAAACACACACGCAACACAGGCACAACACATGCATTAGAAGGATTTTCAGTGCCCCTTCATTCAGGTTCATTCAGATAAGGTGTTGAACCATGCGACATACAATTACATGGTATCTGCTCATGTCAAGACATGCTTTACCTTGCACTTTAACAGAAGCAAACAGCCATGAAATATTTTTACACAAAACCTTTCTCTGCCAGCGAAAGGTCTCACAAGCTATTCCACATAGCTTCCTATAATGTGTATAAAATCTAGACATACCAAACCAAACTTTTTCCATGTGTTGCATTGACCTGTGTAGACCTGTGTAGACCTACTTGCCAAAATAAAGAACCCCAAAATGGCCTCTGGATCCAGAGCATCTGAAAATGGACCATGAATTGTAAAATTAGTTGAGTGACTTTGTGTGCGTGGATCTATGTTGGGGCGAAGAAATGCCATTCTTCATGTTCAGTTACGTTAAGGTTGCCATGGCATTGTTGTGAAACATACAGCTTGTTAAGCGACCATACCCGCTAACGTGCCTCAACAATCACCCCTTCTGCCAAGGTATCCAGCCCTCCTCTGCCTGGGCCTGTCCAGTGGTTCTCCTGGGTTGTATTAAGTGATCCATGGATGTCTGTGTATCTTTGAGCCATGACCTTTTGTCTCTCTCAGACCTGGTGCAGGGTGGCAGTGTGTCAGTGTTCCTAGGCCCTACCGATGGCCTCCATTCCCACTCGGTGCTGTTGGATGTGGAGAGAGGCTGGCTGCTGCTTGGAGCCAGAGACTCTATCTACCTACTGGACCCTGACAACCTCAACAAAGCCCTGAGGAAGGTGAGCTACATCTCTGACATTCCTAGAGAACCTACAGTTATGCAGGGAATGTGGGGGCACTATCACAAAGCCATAAAAGCTAGATAGTTTGAAATGGGTGGAAGAAGACATTGTAAAACAAGAGTGATATAAGACCAATCTCGTTTGCGTCAACACAATACCATAAACATGCATAAGTGGACCTGTAGGAGAAAACATAACACACATAGTCTTTTTTCTCTCCAGAGAGAACCACAGCCCTGGGCAGTCTTAATGGTTGACTAGCTATAGTACAACCCCTGCAGACACTGGCACACCTCTGACATGTAGATTCATGTGTGGAATCATCCAACACTCTTCAATAAGCTCAGCTATGTATGGTCCATGGACTAGATGCTGGATGTAGTTTCCCAGCATCATCATACCTGTCATTTCAACAACATCCAACCTGACTGTGCTTGTACTCCATACGTTCCACCTGGGTATAGAATGATCTCTGAGGAATGCTGCCTAATCAGTGATGTATTGTTCTAGTGAGAATAATTTGTAGACTGGATGGAAGTCAGTTGACTCTCTGCTTTGTTTATCTATGGCGCTGTCTACCTTCTGACCTTGACTTTGACCTAGACTACACATACACCCCACACAGGCACACACACACACACACACACTCAAGCACATGTGGGTTGTAGAAGAAGTGTGTGTTTATGCAGCTGTGGTTGATCCCAGCACGAGACGGAGTTGAGTTTATTTGATCTTTATCTCGTTGTTGTAAGTCTGAGTGCTGCTCTCTAAATGTTGCCTTTCTGGTCACTGATACTGATGGTGGCTAGATAAGGAGACTGGAGTATTCTGTGGTATTGCCAAGAGTGGATATATTCATGCTTAGATAAATATACAGAGAATGCAGTTACAGGTGTGTCTAATTCTCCTTAGTACGTAATAGTGATTTTGATATCTACTTTATGGACAAAAGTATGCATAGCTAGGTGCTTAATTGTATACACCTGTGACAATGGTACTGAATGAAGCACCTGTATTCAATGGTTAAGAGGTGTGGCCCAATACTTTTGTCCCTCGAGTGTACATTGTTGATTGTCACAATGTTTTCTAGTTAGAAACTGTGATTGAATTGCAATGTCCAACATGTTGTTCACCATATTTCTGCTTCAAAGGGGGCAAGATGGAGACATGAGCAACAGATACATATCAAATAGATTGCAGTTTTGGAAGAAGAATCAACTTTATTCTTTAAGAATGTTTACACGTACTTTAAATGTTATTGGGTTTTATGGTGCTGCTATAAGTAGATTTTTTTTGTGAACAGAATAAACCGTAGCGAGATAAGGTTTACATACTGTACACGAGAAGAGAAAGCAGTGAATAGATATATAGTGTATAGTGTATATATATATATATAGTATAATTTACATGGGTTTACTGTTGATGTACACATTTACAATATCCGCAGTACACCTATATCTAGATGCACAGAGACAAACATAGATGTCAGTGCTATATGGTGCAGCAATTAGGTTTACAGTGGATCGTTCCTTCAGTTTACCTATAGAGCAGGCAGTCACAGACCCAAACAGGATGGGATGGAGGGCAGGATGGTTGATCCGGAATATATGGGAGCAGCACGGTTCTGTTTGTGAAGAGTGGGAGGTGATTCTGACCGCACACGCCCACCTCGAGTCCACCTCTCTGAGGTTAATAGACTCATCACCATCTGGGGTCAGTCCAGTTGTTAGTGTGTTAGTGTAAAGTTAGTGTGCACACCTTGTTGACTTTTCCTAGTGATTCTGGTCATCTACAGTATACTGGTTTGGTATACTCGCCTGGGTCCTCTGCCACTGGAGACACCCCTGCCTTCAAATGTGACTGATCCTACCATTCTGAAACCAGTCATTTATTCATTTGCGGGATAGGACGCAGTATGCTTCTGGATTACTAAAATTCATTTCAAGTCGGAATTCTGTCGCAAGTTCAGATGTTTACTGTGCTATATGGTACTTGCGTGTTCTGAGTACTCAATGAATCACATCATGAAAGTTGAATTCCATAGTGCTGGGCAATAAGGGGGAGTTACCCCAGAGGAGCAGAACCAATCACAAAGACCTGTAGAAGTCTGGAAGTTGTATAATGCATCAGATGTACATAATTGAGACACAGAACATGATCTCCATTACGTTTAGATCACCTTTAGTAACGGTTTGTGTCCCTTACCTTGTGGTTACCTTATATAATTCTGATATAAACCTACTTTCTGTCTTATCTGTTCCTAGATCAGCTGGCCAGCAGCCAGAGACAGGGTGGAGATGTGCAAACTAGCCGGCAAGAACCCTCACGTGAGTGCGACCTGTAAAACGTGTAGTCTGACAGTAAAATCTCTTTTTGGAGCTCTACGCAAATTACAAACTTCGGTTGTTTCTGTGTGTGTAATTAGTCAATCTCCTCTTCGCTCCTTCAGATGGAGTGTGCCAACTTTGTGCGTGTACTCCATAATTATAACCGCACCCACGTATATGGCTGTGGGACCGGAGCCTTCCACCCCATATGTGCCTTCATCGAGATCTCAGGACGCAGAGAGGTAGGCACACACAGTCTCACAAGTACAGTTAGAGACTCTGAACAGGACCGTGAGATAGTTTCCTACCTTTGGAGTGCAGCACAGGCATGCCACTGGCCGCTGAATCCCCACAACAACATGCTTCTTCCTCCACCCTGTGTTCTCACCTTGTCTCTCTCATACTCTCTCTCCAGGACGGTGTTTTCCAGTTGTTGTCCAGTACAGTGGAGTCCGGAAGGTTGAAATGCCCATACGACCCGCGGCAGGCTTTCACCTCTGTCCTCACAGGTCAGACCACGCACCAACTCTCCTCTTGTTTCAGAGACCGAGCTCTAACCTGAAATGTATCGTTTTAATACGCAGTCTCTGGCCCTTCACCAGGGTTCTGTCTCCTGCCGGGAGAACTCCTTCTGAAATGAAACAAACAAACCACTCACTGTGTGTTTGTCTCCCATTTGTCTCCGTCGGGATTCTGTTATCTTTCGGATATATGTGTGTGTGTGAGACCCACCTGTTGAATTTGCCAAACTGGGATGATGCATTGGTTAGAGTTAGCCAGAGCATCCAGCTTGCAGGACTTATAAGAGAAAGGCCACCACTGTCCTTTTAAGGTAATTATGTTCATTACATTTGTTAAAATCTGAATCTCCTTTATTCATTAACTATGTTTACACTGACAAAGGATGTTTCTTGTTGCAAAAGTGACAGAATAACCAATAAGAAAATACTTTACAAACTAGCAGCCCTTTCACACCTATGAAACAGCTGGGTGTGTAAATGTAGTTAAATAAAGGATATCCAAACTCAGATCTCTAAAAAGTTAAATGAATATTATTCAATCAATTAAATCGTACCCACATTACACCAATGAACACAACAAACATGGAGTGCAGCATTGTTACCAAAAAGGGTGCATTTAGTACATCAATTCCCATCTAAAGATGACGTGAACATTTGCAAGTGTAATGTTCTAATTGGATGGTAAATAGAAAAAGCATTGGACTATGTGTTATGCAGCTAAATAACTACAAACAGAAAAGAGGTATTTTACTGTGCCTAGAATGGTCCTGTTGGTCTGTATGCAATGAAGGGTAAAACCTCTTAGAACTTAACATTGACTAAACAGGTGAGGTGGTTGAAGTCAGGAAAAGCCCTCTTCCCCAAACTTTTGATATTCAGGGCCCATCTCCCTCTGAATGATTAGGTTCCTAATGTCCATAATCTCCCATGATCTCAGGAAGGAGGAAAGTGATCTGCAAGAAGAAACACCAGCGTATTTACAACTTATGACAATGAAAAAAACAGATAAGATCTCTGTGTGACATATAATCATTATGTCAGACCGAGTCATCTCATCCCTGAGTCGTGTCACCTGTAAAACGACATGTCTATGTGACATAGAATCATTACCGTCAGTGAAAAGACAGGCAGGGTCGTCTCATCCCTGAGTCGTGTCACCTGTAAAACGTCATGACAGATCTTTTTAGAGGTACAGACGTGGGTGTAAAATGTTAAGGAGGAGAGCATGAATCCTTGCAACGCCATCAAGCTGATGGATCTTAATGATAAATCGGAAAGGGACACAGTTTATATATTTTTAAGACTATATACAAAATTCTAAACATTTCTTTAACATAACTTCAAGTCAGGTCCCTGAACATTGCATAATAGATTGCGGATGGATAGTATACCCCTAAATTAGTTGTGCTTCAAGAGAGGCCAGAGTGAGAGAGAAGTGACAGAGAGGCATTCATTCTGCAGTGTATCGGAGTAGCGCACAGGCTTCCATCACATTAATTATTAACACTATTAACCAGAGCCGTGTCCAGTATGCTCTGTGTTACTTTAGTTCCTCTTCACCTAAGCTAATGTTCTCCATCTCACTTGTCCTTTGTCTGCAGAACAATTCCTGTATGTGGGCACGGCATCCGACTTCCTGGGTAAAGACACAACGTTTACCCGCTCCCTGGGCCCGCCCCCGGACCAGCACTACATACGCACAGACATTTCAGAGGACTACTGGATCAACGGTACCGTAACCATGAGTGTGAACGTGTGGAGCCGCTGATTGTGGCCAGACATTACGTCTCGGTAGCTGTTGGTCTTTGGACTACGTCCTTTCTCTCAGTGTCAGTGCGCTAGATTTGGTTGAAGCAGGTGACTTGATTCACGGTCTAATTCTGTAATTGACCGTTTCACATCCCAGCTTTTCCACCGAGACAAGGGGCTGCTTTGTGTTCTGAGTCTGGGATGGAAGGAGGTTATTTGGCATTCCTGCCCAAAGAAAACAGTTCAGCTATTAATGCATTGCTTTTAAATGAGTTCCACACTAAGAACACCAAACCTACTGTACAGGACATGGAACCCATTCTAGGTGATTTACAGTGTGTCACGCTGCTCATAAGTCCCTGGTCGACATACTGTTCTACCATTACCTGTCCGGTCTCATCATTTTACTTCCCCCTGTCTAGTATGGCTGTTCTACCATCCACTGGCCATCCTGTTCCACCATCCGCTCCCTAGTCTGTCTGTCATAGATCAACATGTCTGGGGTTTCTAACTCTTGGCACACACTCTCCACATTTCACAGCCGGGGTGGAGTGTGTGTGAGATCTGTGGAGTGGTGTTGTCACAGTGTGTGTGTCATGGGTTCTGGAACATCATACCTAGCATACAAGTGCCTATGTGGGTTCTTAGGTATTTCCCAGATGCTGAAGGTAGTTTCTACCCTAAGTTGTATGTAAGGTGACTCATCCACATACTCAGTCTTTCTCTCTGTGTCTCTATGGTTAACCCTTGTGTTTTCTTAACATTCTGTTTACTCCCTTGTCCTAAGGTGGGTAGAAAATTTGAATTTTAATCCCCAAATCTATTTTGCATGAAGAAACAACCTGTCACTCATCACAAACTTTGTGAATATGTGGGTTTTGCTTCTTCAGGGTGCAGAAAGACTGCATTTAATCAGTGAACACATTTGTCATAATAGTTTTCTTTACTAAAGTAGAGGTTTATTATTATTGGTAAAAGTACTGCATAGGTGTAAACATTAATTGTTTAGCAAGAGATAGCATTTGTATAGCCTGAGAAAGATTCAGAAATGTACAGAAAGTAGTTTTGAATGCATTTTACAGAAAGGAAACAACAACAGTTTTAAACCATTTTGGCAACGTGGTGGTAATATACTGTAGAATGAGGAATTCAACTGCAAAATACTGGTCTCCTATTGTTCTAACCATTGCCACCACCCACAAGGTGTATGAACATAAACAATAAATAAAATAAAATAATAGATTCAAAACAATAACGTGAAGAACATAAATCACTCCACTCTATTCAGCACATGTAGGACAGTAAGCGAGTGTATGCGCATGGATTTTGCAGATGTATTTAATACATGTGCAGCACATAGTATTAGTTTTACAGTCTCTCTTTGAGGGGCAGCATTAGCATCTCCTCCTCTTGCCTGGCCCAGCTGCAGCCACAGGTGGATCAGGACCAGATCCAGCCCAGTTTGAAGGCAAACTTGGATGAGAAGACCTCTCTCCCCCTTGTTGCGAGGATTGCAGGGGGGAGCTCAGGCTTGTTGTTTCTTACTGTGCCAACCATGGGGATCTTCTTCTTCAGGAGCTGCTGGCCGAGTTCATAGGAAGTGAAGAAATTGTCCCACGTGACATTATGCCCCTTCAGTCCATCTGTCACATCCAGCACAACCCGCATCCCCTGCTTCTTCTCCGGGCCTCCACTGGTTGGCTTCCCTGTATAAACTTGCATCTTCCAAGCGTAGCTGGATTGTGCATCACAGGGCACCCATATCTTGTTGCCATACCTCGCTGGCTTGCTGGGCATATACTGCCGGAAAGGACAGCGACCTCTGTATGGAACCGGTTGCTCATCCACTGTTACACGGTTGTAGAGGTACGGCAGACGCTCCACCCACTTCTCCCAGACATCTCTTATGGCCGCCAGTTTGTCTCTCACACGTCTTGCGGGTCTTGACTCACGGTTGTCAAGTCTTAGCATTGATGAGAATGTGTGAAAGACTTTCAGTGGCGTTGTGGCACGGACAATGGCCATTCTAATCTCTGCATCCCAGAGACTATATGTAGCCTCACCTCGGGACCTGTACACACCCGCTAAGATTAGCAGCCCTATGTAGACATGCAGATCAATCTCATCAATCCATTGCTAGTTGTCTCAATATTTACTCAAACCCTCCAAATTTGTCATCTCTAGGACTATTTTTTCGATGGCTGGTGTGATAAACATGTTGAATGTTGAGACGATGTCCTGGGCAACTGCATGTCTTGTGGGCCCTGGGTCATCCTTATGACATTGTTCTGCCATCCTCACCTGGTCGTCATGTGGTGACGAGGACCATGTTATTTGGCTGTTCTTTGCCAAAAATGTCTCCCGTTTAGCTTGGAGGATTTCTTTTTCATCTGAAGATGATTCATCGTGGTCTGGATTGTATTCTTCCACATCTTCTTCTTCCGATATATCCTCTAAATCATTTTCTTGTTCCTCCTGGACATCTGAATGAATCAGATCTATGACCTGTCGGGCACTGAAATGTGCACTCATGACTTCAGCAAAGAGAGAACCGGGGGTACTGACATTTGCAGGACCTTTATAGCCTCTGACTGTATTCGCCCATTTGTAAACAATGCTTTGAAGAAGTTTGTTTTGTCTGAAATTTTGTTTACTTGGTCTGAATTCGTTTTGTTTTGTCTGTGATCTTGAGTCCTGTGTGGGGTTGTGGATGGAAGATGCTGCATCTTCACAAAAAAGTTTTAGTCTAGTCTGAGTTCAATCAGATGCACAAATTATCTAAATATCTTATTGTATGTGCGTGTGTGTGTGTGTATGTGTATGTGTGTGAGTATGTGTGTGTGTGTGTGTCTCTTTTTTTGTGCCTTTTTAGGTGTGTATAATGGTTTTATAAATGCCGGGTCAAAAATGACCCCAAAGACAATCTTTGTACCCTAGTGGTGTGCAGCTTTCATGGAAATCCGGAAAAAGACAATGTTTAACTTTTGCTAATGTTGGGGTCACTTTAGGAGAATTCAAAAATGTTCAAGTAAAACAAAATTACATTTTAGGGGGTTTTCTCTGCTGATAAACATAGTGAAATTTTTGACCCCTAAGACAACACCAGGGTTAATTCCTCATCTATTTTACTTTATTCGGATGTATATTACGTTTAAATGCACAGAACACAAAGTACACACTAGCTGTAACTTCCAGAAGACCACAGGTTCAGGCTGTTACTTTCTTTGTTGCTTTTAAAACGTTTTCTCACTTTCTCTCTCTAGAGGCCCGGTTTATATCAGCTCATCCCGTGTCAGACACCTACAACCCCGACGACGACAAGATCTACTTCTTCTTCCGCGAGTCGTCACGTGAAAGCAACGATAAGAGTGTCCTGTCCCGAGTAGCGCGTGTCTGCAAGGTGAGGGGGGGGGGTTCGTTTTTAAGGTTGCTGAAAGAAGGTGAGGAGTGAGTGTTGGTTACAGAGAGGACAGAGAAGGAGGAAGATAAACATTATGCATTTATTTATGTGGAAGATACCTCTTTATTACTACAGATTGCTTCTCAACAGACAGGCTTTAACAGAACCCTACTTCTAGTAGTTCTCTCTACCCCTGTTTCTAGTTCTGAAAGAGCTGCATGGGTGAACTAGTAAAGCAGAAGCTCTGATTTGGGGTAAGGGAAAGACTATAGCAGGCTGATACCAAAACCAGCCCCTAAACTGTCTGTTGGCATGTAAGGTGGGCTACGCCTAGATTAACGTTCATGTTGGTTTTAATTTCGTCTGGCAGCGGTGAGACCGCCCCTGGTGTTGTCACCACATCTTCCCACTATAAAAATTCCAAACTGTATTGCAACATTCCCGGTTCCTAGCAGTTGGAGTGTTTACGACTTTGGAGTAAGCTGTAAGTCCAACAAGGCGGGACAGAGATTCCTTGTCTTCCGCATGCAACCATCCCTTGAGGGGTTCCTTCTTGGATAAGTGAGAAAACTGCCTCAGTCAACTTTGAAGATAATCCTATTCAGAAAATGCTGAAGCTATTATCCCAGCTTTTTCTATGACTCCAATGCTATAGTGTTAGGTTAGCCGCAAGCCCAGTTCAATAGGCAGGTTCGTCTAGGGCCCTTGTTTGGAAAAAGAGGCTTGGTACTTGAAATGTTTTGTGTGCTTGAGTATTCCTGTCCTATAGCTCTGAGGGCACTCAGTCAGGGCCATGCTAACAGGAATACCTGCATAATTAATGTGCTCGCTAGTTTACATTAAATTCCTCCCTAATTTTTCTATTTCTTTACATGTTTTCCAGCCCATTCACACCATTGTCCTAATAAATGTTCCTCAACTCTGGGGCCTCCAACAGGTTAGGGTTAGGCCAGATACTGGTAGCTCGCAGACCTGTTTATGGGTAGCTCTTGAAACTATTCTCAAGGAACAAACCGCTTCTATATATTCCACCACACATTGTCATGAAGACGTCTCATAGGTCCTTGCTACTGGCTAGTCAACTCGACATTGTCCACCCCTTGTTTCCTGGGTTGGCCTGACACATCATATAATTCTGTTGCTAATCATAGATTACATGTAGAGTATATTAATGTGTAATTGTCATGTCCTGGCTGGGAGCCCCTAGCCTACTCTATGTTTTGGGGCTCGCAGTCAGGGCATGTCAGTTAGAGAGGCCTCTAGCCCTCTCTATGCCGCTGTGGGCTCCCCCTCAGAGCAGCTGTGTTCAGTTGATTCTGATTGGGGAGCCTACTTAGGCTAGGCTCCAGCCACACTATAGGTGTGGTTGATTGTTTGTTCTGTTTGTGTATTCAACGTTCACGGTTTGTCATTTGTTTAAATCCATTGCACAAGTGGATACGCTACACGTTTCTTGTATTTAGTTTTAGTTCTGTTTTCTGTGTTTATACAGCACCTTTACTTTTGACGTTTACAGTTCGTGTAGTCTTTGTGTTTATTTGATTAAATTCACCTTTACTTTCAAAATGTCTGCTTATGGTTCCACTCCACACCGCAACTGTTATAGTAATACACATCCCTTACTGTATATTGATTTATAAATCAAGTTTTTATCATTCTGAATGCTGAGGTCGATAACTGTGATATATGATCAATCACTGCTGTACATGTCCAGATTATTATAGCAATAAGGCATCCTTGGATTTTGTGAAATATTGCCAATATACCTGTCTTCTAATTCTCCAGTCCTGTCTTCTAATTATCCTGGTCCAGTCCTGTCTTTTAATTCTCCTGGACCAGTCCTGTCTTCTAATTCTCCTGGTCCAGTCCTGTCTTCTAATTCTCCAGTCCTGTCTTCTAATTATCCTGGACCAGTCCTGTCTTCTAATTCTCCTGGTCCAGTCCTGTCTTCTAATTCTCCAGTCCTGTCTTCTAATTATCCTGGACCAGTCCTGTCTTTTTATTCTCCTGGACCAGTCCTGTATTCTTATTCTCCTGGTCCAGTCCTGTCTTCTAATTATCCTGGTCCAGTCCTGTCTTCTAATTATCCTGGTCCAGTCCTGTCTTTTAATTATCCTGGTCCAGTCCTGTCTTTTTATTCTCCTGGACCAGTCCTGTCTTCTTATTCATTCATAGGTACTATGCCTATTTTATGATGTAGGTGTTATATTACTGTTAATGTGCATATATGTGGTTGGTTTTCAGAATGATGTTGGAGGGTTAAGGAGTCTGACAAATAAGTGGACAACGTTCCTTAAAGCTAGACTGGTGTGTTCCATCCCTGGTCCTGATGGAGTGGACACACACTTTGACAACCTCCGTAAGTCACAAATAAACATGTACAAACTGCATGTGTACGCAGACATCATGCATGCTGATACTACACTATTAACCTGATGTGTGTGTGTGTTGTAGAAGACATATTCTTGCTTCCCACCAGAGATGAGAAGAACCCTGTAGTGTTTGGAGTCTTCACAACCTCCAGGTACAGTCATTTGCATCAATAACAAACCTCTCACATGTTCACATCCTGAAGAGTCTGTTCATGTCAGACACCAAGGCAGATTTCCTTGCCCACTGGACCCTGGGACAATTTCTCTACTGCAAAGTAGACCCCCAGACGGTGGTGCCCCTTCCACTGCTATTCACTCCTGGAGAAGATGCTGTTCAGTGATCATTTTAACAAAAACACTCAATGCCACTGGGTGCTCGGCTTTATGACGGACATACTCCATACTGATGACTACCTCGTTACACTAAAGCCATCCAGGGGTGTCCTCGGTCCTCTGCTTCATACACTCCCAGTTCGCTCACAACTGCAAAGCTCCTTTGGACACCAACTCCAATACGAAGTCTGTAGACCACCCCTGGTTGAATGTCCGATATCATTCACAAGGATGAGTAAACATAGGTGCATGGCGGTGCCAGACAACCTCTACCTTAACGTCTGGAAGACCATGAAGGTGCTTGTTGACTTTAATGAGGAGAGGAGAAAACATGGCCCGGTCCACTTCACCGGCGTGCCGGACATCCCCACCGTTGAGCCCAACAGACACTCGGTTCCCTAACACGACACGTCTGGGACCTGTTGGAATACCACTGCTGCATGTAGATCATCCTGACTGGCTTTATCATGGCCTGGCATGGGAACCTCTTCTCACACGACCAGAGGAACCCTAAGTGGGTGGTGAAGATGTCGGCCCCACTTGAGCCGTGTTCCCATCCATCTGGGAAGTCTATCATGAAGATGCTTGACAAAAGGCCCTTCACGCCACAGTCACACACTGTTCATGTGCCTACTGTTTGCTCAGATGGAGACTGTAACCAGGCACAGGGTCTGAGAAGAGGATTGGCGATTCAATCTGCAAAACCGACCTACAGTTTGACCTGTCTGACCAACACTGACCTACTGAGCACTCAGACACGCACTCACCCTTACCAACAGACACACACACTCAAACACACACACAGAGTAATTACTAACAAACACCCCACAATCACTACGGACGACCTTACAGTTTTTGTCATTATTTTCATTTTAAAATGTATCTGCAAGATGCTAACCTTTCACCACGACCAAGAACATTCATGAACCTCACACGCAGTATCTTAGCCCTTCCAACAGTTCTCCACACAGCTCTCTGCCGGTCCATGCGTGTCTCTCTCGTTATGCGCTGATTAAACAGCGCCACGTTTCTCCGCAGCTCGGTGTTCCGTGGCTCGGCGGTGTGTGTGTACAGCATGGCAGATATACGAGCTGTGTTCAATGGCCCCTACGCTCACAAGGAGGGACCCGACCATCGCTGGGTGGAATATGAGGGAAGAATACCGTACCCTCGCCCTGGAACGGTAACCAAACACACACACACCCATTCTCTGCTAACCTTCCCCTGCGTTACCTTGCCGGGTGGGATCAGGGACCCAGTGGAGGATTGAATGCTGGTTCTGCTCACACTTAAGTGTTAGGCAGATAGATGACCTACAGGGAGAACAATGATGAACACCTGTCTATGAGCCTGTGTGCTAATAGCGCTCAACATTAATAACATTTACAGTTACAGTTTATTTATGTATATATTTACCGTATCGGTGTGTGTGTGTGTGTGAGAAGGAGTGATATATGACCCAGCATCTGTCCTGATGAACTAATATAAACCGTGTGGGAGGCAGTTTAGATGAGGCAGTTTAGATGATTTCACAGTCATCACACTGATCCATGTGTTTACCGTTTTGCAGGGTTACTGGAACTAATGATCTTAACCTGACGTAATAGGATGTGTGCGTGTGTGTAGGTACGCCGAGGTATATGCTCATATGTGTGTGTGTGTGTGTGTGTTTGAGAGTGAGAGGTGACACGTCTCAGCTCGCCACCAGAGGGAGACACATACCTAAAAAGTCAACTTAAGAGGATTCTAGAGAAAGCCGACTGTCTGCTTCTTAGGTAGATTATGTGCCCTTCTCCACGAATGCATTCAGATGAAACAATATAGACATGATTCTGGTTCCTCTCTTCTCATGCCAGTGTCCCAGTAAGACGTATGACCCCAGGATAAAGACTACGCAAGATTTTTCCGACGAGGTGGTCAGCTTCATCCGCTTCCACCCGCTCATGTCTCGCTCCGTCAAACCCCAGACCGGCCGCCCCGTGTTCACGCGCGTTCGTGTCGACTACACGCTGACCCACATAGTGGTGGACCGCGTCATGGCCGAGGACGGACCGTATGATGTCATGTTCCTGGGGACTGGTGAGACATTTTGATGCTCACACTCAAACATGTTTCCTCTGCCCCTAAACATACTCCCTTCAGCCCTCTCCATCCAAGGTAGATATCCTGTCTCATTCCATCCTTCAGTTATGCTAAAGCTCACAGTCTGAGCTCCATGTGCATTTACCAGTGTTCCCTGTCATGTTCAGGCTCACCAGAAGAGTGCAGTAGAACATCATGATCTGTTCATAGGTTAAGCGGCCTCATTTCAAAAGAACTCTCTCATTAGAACGCAATGGAAAAAGAAGGCCTGAACTATGTAGACTATCTAGGCATTGAAAAATAAACATATGTGTGTGTTGTCCAGATTCTGGGTCAATCCTAAAGGTGATGAGCATCACTCAGGATAACTGGTCTACCGAGGAGGTGATTCTGGAAGAGCTCCAGGTGTTCCAGGTACACATATACTCACGCTACTCACATTCATAATGTCTCTGGGAAGACTGGTTCCTCTCTTGCGATTGTGCACTTATGAATAGCAGTAAAATATGAATTTATTTCTGGTGTAAACACCCATCAGTAGATCTGATATTAAAGCTATAGAGTTGGTATGTCTCTATTGTTGCAGATATAAAGTTTGTTTGTCTCTAGTGTTGCAGATATAGAGTTGGTGTTTCTGAAGTTGCAGACATTGAATTGTTGTCTTTCTGGTGTTACACACATAGTTTGTGCCCCTGGTGTTACAGTGAAAGTGTTGGTATCTCTGGTGTTACAGTGAAAGTGTTGGTATCTCTGGTGTTACAGTGAAAGTGTTGGTATCTCTGGTGTTACAGTGAAAGTGTTGGCATTTCTGGTGTAACAGTGAAAGTGTTGGTATTTCTGGACTTACAGTGAAAGTGTTGGTATCTCTGGTGTTACATTGAAAGTGTTGGTATCTCTGGTGTTACAGATCAATATAATTGGTTTGTCTCTCTAGTGTTACAAATAAAGGCTTGCTGTGTCTCTCTGGTGTTATATAAATAGAGCTGGTGTCTTTCTAGCGTCACAGAGAACGGCTTGGTATATCTATGGAGTTAAAGAGCTAGATTTGGTACAGTATGTCTCTGGTGTTAAGAGATTTAGTTCCTAGTCTTTAATACACATACTCATTGGTTGACCTTCCTAACTTCAAGTCGTCACTGAAAGAATAACTTTAAACAAATGAACTGCTATTGATTTTGTCTGCATGACTCTCTGTCTGCATGTGAACTGTGTGTGTTTACATGCAGATGTTTGTTTTCTCCTGCAGACACCCACTCCCATCCTGAGGATGACCATCTCTGCTAAACGGGTACGATTTCCCTGCTGCTCACTTACTCGCCTTCTCATCGACATCTTCAATCACTTTCTTTTTCATTATATTTGTACATTGTTGTTATCTGTTTGTTATCTGTAAAATTGACCTTTTTCTGGATTCTTTGGAATGTGATATGTAAATACATGCTCCATTTGCAGAGTTATTATTAGATATGTTTTATTTCTTAACAAATCACTGGTGTATACATGTTAATTGACAAAACATCCAAATCCTGTACAATTACAATCTGACACGTGTTTATTCCAGTTTTGATGACAAAGTCTTAGCATTCATTGTTTCCAACCAGTCACAGTCATTCGGAATGCAGGTTGCGGACGGTGATGATGTTGTTTATAAAATATACTGCGCATGCAAAAATAATTCCTCAAATAACATTTTGGCAGTAGATGTTTTAAGGGGGGAGGGTGCATGTGGTTGTTTGAGGAAAGAATATGAATGATTGTTTTTCAAATACAACACACCGTATTTCATTTGAATAGATTTTAGGGGTTCCCCATAAGAACCCCTAAGAACCTTTTCTTTTTAGGGCGTAGCATCAACAAGATGATGGGAATATCCCTACATGGTTCTTGTCAGCACCTTTTATTATACGGGTGTATTTTTGCTGCACCGTCTCTCCCCCTCCCCCACCTCGCCTCCCCCTCAGCTCTCCGTGGTTTCTGGGGGTCAGGGATGTCAGCAGACCCTTCAACTCCAATCTCAGCCTCCTTTCATCTGCCACAGTTTATGTGTGCGTGGGTGTGTGTGTGTGTGTACATGTGTGTGTTCATCTCTTCCCATCCCAACACTAACCCCCGATGTTTTCAAATCCCCGTTTCCCGTCAAAAGCTCAGATCGGAACACAGCCTTTTTCTTTCAACCCCATAATGAACCGTAATATACATTTAAAACAAGATGATTTTGTGGATTGAACCAGGCCCGCCAGACTTGACCCTGCTCCTCTCTGCCTCTATAGCAACAGTTGTATGTGGGCTCGGGGGCAGGTATAGCCCAGGTGTCCCTGAGTAGGTGTCACCTGTATGGTCAGGTGTGTGCAGACTGCTGCCTCGCTAGAGATCCCTACTGCGCCTGGGATGGACACACCTGCTCACGATACGTCCCGGCATCCAAGAGGTACGCATGCGGGAACAGCACGGTGTCACGACTAGGGTCAAATCAGCGTGGTAAACCCATCCTGGAGCTCATAAGCTGTATTTTTATTCCAATCAATGGAAGGCCTATGATAAAGGCCCGTGTTACATCCGCAGTTTTCATACAGTGCTTTTTTTTTTTTTTTTGCAGAGCCTGCAATAGGATGTTAACCAGAAGGGAATGTGGATTTTGACATCCAATAGTTGTCAGGTTGTCGATTTTAAACATGCTGCTGGGTCTCCGGTCCTACAAGAACATCTATCATACTTTAAAAAGGCCCTGAGGGAGTTAGCTTTGATAGCCAGCTGTTGGGTTCAGTGTGTTTATCACTAGCAACAACTCCACACACACCAGAGTCTGTTTTGTGTTTGGTTCTGTCGGCCGGTTTGGTAACTAGCTCGCATTCACATTAAGTTGAAGAACGAGCGTTTGGAGCCATGAGTGGCCTTGACAGCGGGATATGACCTTATCACCTTTCTTGACCTTTCACCCCTGTCCCTGCTGCCATGTTTATGGATGTGTTTTGCTTTGACAGGAGAGCCAGGAGACAAGACGTCAAACATGGAGACCCATCCAACCAGTGTTGGGACACTGAAGACAGTAAGTGGTGACGCACGTCTCTGCCTCCTGACACCACGGCCTCTAGATGATGTGTACGTGTGTGTGTGTGTGTGTGGGTTACCCAGACAATCAGACTATATCATAGTAACCGTATTCATGTATTTCTGGTTTCTCTTTTGTGCATGGAGGCAAGGGGGAGGAGACCACCATGTTTGGGTTGGAGAATAACTCTACCTTCCTGGAGTGTCTCCCCAAATCACAGCTGGCCACCATAAACTGGTTCATACAGAGACAAGGAGCTGAACACAGAGAGGAGGTGAGCAACACACACATACTAGCATGTCATTCTTGATAAAGGTCACCCATACAGGGATGATTCATGTTATAGTGGCATCATGGAGTAAGATAAACAACTCTGTTATATGATAAAGGTCACCTATACAGGGATGATTACTGTTATAGTGGCATCATGGAGTAAGATAACCAACTCTGTTATATGATAAAGGTCACCTATACTGGGATGATTAATGTTATAGTGGCATCATGGAGTAAGATAACCAACTCTGTTATATGATAAAGGTCACCCATGCAGGGATGAATAATGTTATAGTGGCATCATGGAGTAAGATAACCAACTCTGTTATATGATAAAGGTCACCTATACAGGGATGATTACTGTAATAGTGGCATCATGGAGTAAGATAACCAACTGGTATATGCTGATTGTATAATTGCACATAAGTAATTGCATAATATGAGATAGAAGGTCAACCAAATTGGTAGGAATTTTGGTGGAAGGTCAGGTACTTAATTGAATGTTAAATATCTATTTTTATTTGGAATAATACACGCCAACTTGTTTAAACTACATATGTTTTGTTGTTTTTTTCTTAATTATAAAACATGTAATAGCTGACTACCGCATAAGTCAAGATGGGTCCAGAACCTTTCACAAAAACAGCGTCTGAAATCGGAGTGGAATTGTCCTTTACTGCATGTTTCTATTCCGTACTCATTCTACAGCAGCATACCTTACATCAAAATAGGCTTGTAAGTATCATACAACAAAACCAAAACCAGGTGTTCCAGAGACTCCCCTAAGTGAATGCAATACATGCATACATCTTTTTTTTATTTGAGTCATTTAGCATACGCTTCAGATTGGCTTTCAGTAGGTGAATACGTTTGAAAAGGGCAGAAAACCGAAACTTAAAAAAACCAAAACGCACTGGTAATGGGTAACAGAACGTGAGGATGTCATGTCAGTCCCACAGTGACATGATTTATGTATGTATTGATTAATGTAAATTACATTGAATCATGTGCATAAATGGATGAGTAGCTTGCTGCACATGTTTAAAGTAACTCTCATTCACTGCTAATTGGGAGATTTCTTAGCTAGACTTTGGCAACAGCCTTTCTGGAAAAACTAAGTTTTCCCAATGCACAGCACTATTCAACACTATTCATGTCAAATGATGTGTTCGTCGTGACCTTTGCATTATTATACCAGAGCCGCAACATTAATAAACAGTCATGCACATTTAGGGTTTAGTATTTTGTAAGTGTGATGGGAGATGAGAGAAAGAGACAAGGGAGAAAAGGTGGCTTGTTACTGAAGCTTAGGTCTTCTCTGTGTTTGAGGTTTGATGAGTAACCTTGCCAGAGACCCTCCCAGACTACTGTCCACTCTGGGTAGGGCTGAGAGCGAATATTTAGGACTCAGTCACTAGGGCTTCCATATGCTTTGTATTGAACTTCAGAAGCACACTCCATTTATAAATCAGCCTTTTCCTCCTTTTCCTTGTTCTCCTGCATGCCTCCTCTTTATCTCTCTCTTTGTCATTAGAGGTATTAGGAAATACAACCTTCACAACCCGTTCCCTGTTTGAAGGGTGGCGTCTGACTAGGGCCCGACACTGGAAGAGAGAGTAAGAGAGCAAGAGACTGAGAGATAGATATATAAGAAGGCTTTTGTTTCTATGTCACATGGACGAGTGTGTGTTTGAGATGTGCTGCATGAATAGAGAGAAAAAAAAATAGTTTTCATGTCTAATGCCAGCGCATTTCTTTTATATTCCACAGAACGGCACAGGGCCGTTTTGGCATTAGTGTAAATGAAAGAAACTGACACAACTTAGAGCTGACATTCAGTTATCAGTTTACCACCCACTCACTGTTCATTCTGGACTTGGTCAATAATCTCTTCGTATTTCAGGTGTAAAAAGTAAGTTTTATTATAATTCAGTGGCTTGACTGTATTGACATTTTCCAGACAATATAGTGAATATGTCCAAGTGAGAGATTGTCTGAATAGTATTTGCTGAAGACAAGTCAATGATCTGGTGTCCATTGTGCATAGTATTAAATTGTTGAATAACAGATGTAGACAGTAATCACTAAAAAAAGATTATGTTTTTGGTTGATTCGTACATTTTGTTGATATCTGTAACGTCCAGTGTAGCACGGTGCCGGTTGGTGGTGGTATTTTGGGTGCACTTTTATTTTGAAGCACACTTTGGTCACTTCGGACATTACGCACCTGTTTGCACTCTGTAATTTGTGTGTGTGTTTATATGTCCTTTGTTTCTGTCACTGGGTGTTGCTCAGTGTCGATGTTGAATGTAAGTCCCGTCACGGTGTGTCGTTTTAGCTGCTTGTTTCAGCATCTTTAATTTATCGTGTTTAGTTTGTGTTTGTTTTTAAAATAAATTCACCTATTAGTAATAATGTCTGCGAATGGTTCCAAACTCACCAGCAAATGCTTTATAATTAAATCCTTCCCCAACCTGCTTGTCCCCCCGACATTCTGGCCCCCTGGATGGGACTCAGTTGGATACAAATATCCTGATATTTGGCTTGACTGCATACTTTCATTCAATGCCCACATTGCCCATTCACAGTCCAAAGTTGAATCTACAATTGATTTCCTGTTCTTTGTAAGTGTAAGTACAGCAAATGTTTTACTGGATGTCAACATTGTACAGGCATCAATTAAATGCAAATACAGGCTTCTGAGAGGTTGTTGTCGGGGTGTCATGTAGCCAGGTCTCCTACCTCCTCTCTGAGAGGTCTCATTGTTGTTGGATATAAGACCAAGGAGGGTGGTGTCGTCCGCAAAGGATGTGTGTGAGAATGCGTGTGTTTGTTTGTGTCTCTACATGGGAAACCATATCCCAGTCCTTCCCAGGGAGGGCCAGGTGTTTGTGGGTTAGAAACACAACGGGAAAGAAGTTGGATGATTGGATAAAGGAGGACTCTTGCTGGATTTAATGCAATAAAATGATTTTATTTATTTTCCAAACAGAGATCATTTTCCCAGAGAGAGTTTCATTCACACCAACAGCTGTATCGGTGGCATGAGCTAGAGTTCTTTTATGCTATTGGGGGTGTGTCTTGAATAAACTTTAAGTGATGTCTGTTTTATTTCAACATTTCTCTTTATAGCCTCTCCTTCCATCACCTGTTTTCTCTTTCCTTCTATTTCTCTCTGTCCTCCATCTCATTCCATCTTCCCTCCACCTCTCTTGAATTCCCTTTTAAATTATTTTATCTCCATTACTGTCTTTTTGTCACATTCCTTTCTTGCTATTTTGCCTTAATTTCAATGACAGGAATTATAATTGACCAGCTGGTCCGGAGACCTGCAAATCAGTATGTTCATCTATTGTGATTCATATCCTCTGAACATTTCCCCTTGTAAAATATTGCTATAAAACCGACATGTGGCATCTTTATGTTGACCAGCTTGGTTCAACAGAACCAATAGTCCTTATGAAAAATACATTATTTTGAGGATTAGAATTAATAAACATTTCTTGTAATGTTTAACATTCAAAAATTAAGATTTAAAATCTGTTGGAGTTGGTCTCTTAAAAATCAGTCTAGTGATTAACAGGTTGTACTAATGGAAATGTCTGTCTTTTCATTATTCTTTTCATATGATCCTATAACTCCAATGAGCACACACGGCTTCATTGATCTTCGACAACGACTGCCTCAGACCGAAGTATATTGCTAACGAGCAGCAGAGAAATTCAGTGTCAGCAAGACACCGACTATCTATGTTTTGGGTTTCCCCTCTGGCAGGGGGATGGGGTTTAGGCAGTGCAAGGGAAGAAGTATGCTTTAAAAAACCCCTGCTTGCATTTTCTCTATCTCACACACACGCACCGAGATCCCAGCTGTGTTGCTTTAGGCTGCGCCATGTTAGTGAACAGAACGAGAGGAGGCCATTATCACTCTGCTATACCAGCACCACTGACCCCGACACGCATGCACACACCTCTGACCCCAGGGGGGTGTATCATGTGTTAATGAGGGGCTCCGATCGATTGTTGAAAGGTGTTTGTTCCCCGTTAGTTCACCCAGAGATCCTGCATTTCAGGGCGGTCATGTTTGTTATCGTTGTGTTTGCTACTCTTGCTCATTGTTTCATTGGTTGCGGTTTCTGTCTGTTATGGAGGGTTGTTTGTGTGCTGTGTGACTGATTCCATCATTGGTCCCCCCCCCCTCATCCCAGGTACAGCCAGATGACAGGGTCATCCTTACAGACCGTGGACTCCTCATCCGCTCCCTTCGTCCTGGCGATGCCGGCGTGTACGTATGTGTGGCACAGGAACACACACACTTCAAACACACTCTGCTTCGCATCACCCTTCGCCTCGTTCCCCCCGGGCATCTAGATGGGCAGCCCAAGTCCAGCGAGGACCCCAGCGTTGAGGTTCTGCCCGGGGTGGAGTCTCGTCAACGCTATAAGGACTATTTGCGTGTGATGAGTTCTCCTATTGGTTCGCTGGAGGAGTACTGTAACTCACTGTGGTTGGAAAAGAGGCCGGCCAATAAGAGAGGGGGCAGAGGACCGGGGGCGGGATTAGGCACAGGGAAATGGAAACACATCCAGGAGCTGAAGAAGAGTAGGAACAGACGACACCATGGAGACAGAGAAGGAGAGAGGCATGATGGACGGCAAAGGAGAGGATGACGGGCTGCAGAGGAGAGGATGAGTGTGTAGGGGGTACCATAGAGGAGTTGCTACAGAAACAGCTGGAGAGAAAGTGTTTATAGTTTAATGATGGGGTGCTCATGGGTGAGAAGACCTACATCAGAGCTGAGGGACAGTTATGATTCCAGGGAACAGAAATCCTGCGGTGTATAATTTGTTCATACCACACACTTACACATAGAGGTCTAAGTATCTTTCATACCAATCATACACTCATTGGACTTATAAAGACCTGGCTTCTCTGACTTCCCTACTCCTGTTTCCCCCAGGTGTTCCTCACTTCAGCTTCTCGGCAGTGTCTTACTGGTTTTATTTACGCTGCACAAGAATCCTTTTTTACTATTGTGGCTAGAAGAGATGTAGTTTAAACACCTGTCTGCCAAAGTTGTGACCTTGAATAGTGTTCTGACTCAGAGTTATTGTTATTTTTAGGGCAAAAAGGTTTTTGCCACACAATATCTGATATTTGCCACACTAGCTCTGAACATGACTTCATTTGACTACCACCCCGCTGATATTCTAGCTAGCTGTTATTCTGTTTGTATGGTTTTGAGGGGTAACCTAAGGTTAGTGTTGTGTTTTAATCTGCATTCATGTTGAATGACTGTAAATACTACTATAACATGTACAGGTGGAACTGCATGCTCCAATTAGATAAAGATAGGACCAATTCTAATCCCAATTACTATGATAATCAAGTATTACATTTACAGTGAACAAAGAATCATATTTTTGTACAAAATCTCACAGTTTTTGTATGCTAGACATATTTTGTTTTTGTTATTTAAATCAACTTGTATCTTTTTTTATGGGAATGATGGAGAAATTAAAAAAACTTTTGAGAAGAAAATGTATGCATCAAACTTCAGCTCAGCTGCTATCCACACCCACATACACAATTCTCTCCCAGCTGGCTGTAGATACTGTACGAGCCGAACCGATTTTGTGGGTGTGTAAGTGTATGTTCGCCATGGAAGATACAGCTGATTCACCAGAAGATGATTTCTGCGTATTCGTCTATCATAAACTGAGTCAGCATAAAGCCCAGGGGGCTTTTTATTTTATTAAGGTCTTGTGATTTAGGACCTCAGAAACAATCTTATATATTTCAGTTTTCTTTTGATGCTTTTCCAATTCACCATGTACCAAGTCACGATTATTGTCTGGTTTGAGAGAGCTGAAGATCCAAGATGTATATCACAAACACTGTCCATATTGCTGAAAATTCAGCCCCTTTTTCTCCCTGTCCGACCTTTTGTCCCCAAGTCAGAAGAGTCGAGATCACCACAGGCTCCCTCCAAAACCTGTCCCCATGGAGTCAGGAGAGTTCACCCCCTCCCTTAACCAGGAATCAATGTGAGCGAACACGTTGGAGGAAACGCCTAGCCAGGTCAGAGGTGCCCGCCCCACCAGAGACGTTATAACACGGCGGCACATGGATATCCCTCATGCCGAATAGCACCCCCACAACGCCAGGCCAATATATCCCGCTCTGTCACAACCGGGACTAGTCCGGGTCGGGGTTTCCTTTTTGCTCCCCTGACATCTCCCCGGACCTGCGCATGCCTTTTCCCGCATTGTCACCCATCTCCTATTGCGCGGCAATTCCCCCATCAGCACCAATCTATTTATACCTCTGGCTTCCCCCTTTAGTTTGCCAGATCAACGCAGTAACTATACTTGTTTTATGCTCCATATGTATTCAAGTAATTACCTTGGGACTTATCCTAAGTGCCTTTGTCCAACTGCTACCCGCATCTCCTTAGTTATTTTCCAATAGTTCTTTTAGTTTGGTTACTCAGTGTAATTAGCTACTCCGGACCCCTGTGCTCTGCGCTTGGGTCTCCTGCCTGACATTTGCCAGCCCCCACTCGGTCCTGACACCCCTCTACCAGACCCCCACGCCCTATTAGAACCCCCCACCCTACCAGACCCCCACGGCCTACTAGACCCCCCCACCCTACCAGACCCCCACG